>BOPN01001383.1:248937-253937 GCA_017312705.2 Penaeus japonicus
GGGATGTACGGACCGGCCGTGCAAAAACGCTTTCCTTTGGACTCGCCGCGACAAGTGAATCCATCGTACGGCTCATCGCGACACCCATAATTATCACAGCCCAGCAGACAAATCATTTGCAGTTTATGGCGCTGTTTAATCAACACCAACAAGAGCGTGACCATTCTTCACCTGCTATCAAAACTCAAGTACGACGGCAATGGCACTGTTGCATAAATGAAAAACAGTAAGAGTAAGCGATACCTGGTGGTTATGTCTTAACTAAGTGTGAGAGAGAGGTAAGGCGAGAGCCTGACACGACAGAGCCCTTGGGACTGACAGATGAAAAATATTGACCGATAAGTTAAAACCATTAAGGTTAGTAGCAGCTACTCGTATGCATTGCTCTTGGCGAAAGGCCAGTCACATGTTTAATTACCGCTTGTCGCTTTTTAAGACGGCCCGGAGGGTCAAATTCGGCATCGATGTCTGAAGCGGAAGTTGTACTCTGACGGGGAACGTGAGCGACCATAAAGAAGGTTCTCCTTGGCACCGAAAGAAAGCGTGATGCAGCACAAACAACAACCATAAATGCATTGCGAGAAACTGATATGCCTTCTTCTGTTTAACAACAACGTTTCTCGCCGCACGCACGAAAGAAAGTAGTAAACGGTTCTAAAAAGGGTCGAAGCTTCGTTTTGATCAGATATCTTGCAAGTCGAAGCTTCGTTTAATTTGCTATCCGGCAAGTCGAAGCTTCGTTTGATTAGCTATCCGGCAAGTCGAAGCTTCGTTTGATTAGCTATCCGGCAAGTCGAAGCTTCGTTTGATTAGCTATCCGGCAAGTCGAAGCTTCGTTTAATTAGCTATCCGGCGCGTGAAGTAAAAGAATTACGCGTTTGCTACAAAAACTGAGGCGGAGGATCTCTTAAGACAGTCCTACGGGGAAGAAGGACTCCTAGGAGACTCGAATGTTGTTTTTTCCTTCTTCTTCTAGTGTGACGCTAACACATCTTGAAGGACAGATCAAGATAAGAAGAGGGTCGACATTCACGAGAACGTCATCTTGACTGACGCGGGAAAATCGAGATTATTTACAGTGTACTTAATATGACAAAACGAATAATAAAAAAGGTTGATTTATTTACAAGAGAGAGTCAGACTTAGCAGAATCATAATAAAGATAAGATGGAAGACAAACGAGCATCGAATATTCTAGTAAAATTCTTCCTCAGCTGATTGCCTGACGTAATAGTTATCACATTAAGTGAATTAGATTTGGGGACAACAAGAATTATCTGAGTTTTCATGATTTGATTGTGACTCTGGCATGAAAGGTAAGATCTAGTAAATGCTTCAATTGTTAGATCAGATAATTAGAAAAAAAGTTAATTATTTTTATCTGTGTAATAATCTTGCTTGATGAAATATGACGTCATTCAAGGGAATTTATCATGACATCTGTATTTCATGACACAATGAGTTTGCGAATGAGTCAAGACTAGCATTATGCTTGTCATCTTTCTCTCTCTCTCTCTCTCTCTCTCTTTATCTATCTATCTCTTTCTCTCTCTCTCTATCAATCTATCTATTTTTTTTCTCTCTATCTCTATCCCTTTCTATCTCTCTATCTCTTTCTCTCTCTATGTATTTATATATCTTTCTCTCTCTCTCTCTCTCTCTCTCTCTCTCTCTCTCTCTCTCTCTCTCTCTCTCTCTCTTTTTGTGTGTATGTGTTTTAAGAGCTTTTTTTCTCCTCATACCCCAAAATAGTTAAAAACAATATGAATAAGTGATACCCATGAACTGATGAGGGACTAAAACTTTCCAAGCATTAACAGCGACTTAATGATGGTTATTGCTCCTTTAAAAATAAAATTCATTGATATGATTTAATAGTTGTTTTAAATACTTTCTTTTTTTCTTTTATTACCATATATTTTTTCATTACCATTTCAATTTTTTCCATATTTTCTTTTATTATCATGATTCCGTCGTCTGGGAATTCATTAAACCTCCAGAACTATGTGTAAAAGTTAAGCAGAAAAATATCTTGCAAAATTATTACTAATGTTGTGCAACTATTAAGGGTTCCGTGGAATCATAGATTATTATGCAGTTGCGTGTAAGAATGATCTGTCATGCAACAAATGCAGAAGCAAACGTTTAAAGAAGGTACACACACACACACACACACACACACACACTCACACACACAAACACACACACACAAACAAACATAAACAAACACCCACACACACCACACACACACAAACACACACACACACACAAACACACACACACACACAAACACACACGCACACACAAACACAAACACACACACACATACACACACAAACACACACATACACACACACACAAAAAACAAAACAAAACAAAAAGAACACACAAACACAAACACACACACACACAGACACAAACACAAACACACACACACAGATACAAACACACGCACATGCACTCTACTCATGCCCAAATACAAAAACAAAAGCGCCAGGCATTTATTTTCGTCCCTTTTGTGTCCCGTCTGCAAATGAGTCATGATGGCTTCGGGATATCAAAACAGATGACCTTTTACTTAATGAAGCTGTTGGTCGAGACGAAAAGGAAATATATATATATATATATATATATATATATATATATACTCTTTTGATTTATACATATATATTTTTTTTCTCACATATTTTGGGGGGTATTGTTTTTGACGATTTTTCAAAAAAAAAAAGAAGATTTACACCGAACGATCTTCCATTTTCCATGTGGTTGGATGAAGAGGGGAGATACTGCCCTCTTTCTCCTTCGCCACTCTCCACTCCTTTCCTCTCCTCCTCTACCCCTCTCCACCCCTTCTCTCTCCACCCCCTTTCATTCCTCCTTTTTCATTCTCCCTCCCCTTCCCAAGAAGAGTCCAAAGAGAGAACAGACAGATCAGGTACACCCCTCCCTTCTCCACTCCTTTCTCCCTCTCTCCACCCCTCTTCCTCCTTCTCCACCCCCTTCCCCTTCCTCTTCCCCTCCCCCTTTTCCTCTCCCCTCTCCCCTTCCCCTTCTCCACCCCCTCCCCTTTCCCTCCACCCCATCCTCCTCCTTCCCAAGAAGAGTCCAAAGAGAGAACAGATGTCTCCCATAAACAACGAGGCGCAGCGAGGACTGGTCTGACCTTTAAAGAAGAGGTGTGTGTCTCGGGTGTTGGTGAAGATGTGGGTGTAGGCGTCGACGTCGTCGGGAAGGCCCTGCCACTCGGTGTCGATGTACAGGGGGTCGCCGAAGCGCGTTCGGTTGTACCTGTTTGGGAGGGCGAGGGTGGACGCGCGGTTAGATGGGGGTGTGGGAAAGGGGGGGGGGGAGAGGCAAAGGAGGGGGTGAGGGAAGGAGGGAGGGGAGGGTGTGTAAGATATGGGGTGAGGGAAGGGGGGGGGGGAGGCAAAGGAGGGGGTCAGGGAGGTGGGGGGAGGGAGTGATTAGCTGGGGGTGAGGGAAGGTAGCTAAGGGAGGAGGTGAGGGGTGTTTGGGTGGGTGAGGGTGTGGTTAGATGGGGGTGAGGGAAGGAGGGAGGGGAGGGGGGTGTAAGAGATGGGGTGAGGGTTGTTTGGGTGGGTGAGGGAGGTAGGGGTGAGGGGACGCGCGGTTAGATGGGGGTGTGGGAAGGAGGGAGGGGAGGCAAAGGAGGGGGTGAGGGAGGTGGGGTGAGGGGTGTTTGGGCGGGTGAGGGAAGGGGGGGGGGAGGCAAAGGAAGGGGTGAGGGAGGTGGGGTGAGGGGTGTTTGGGCGGGTGAGGGAGCGGTTAGCTGGGGGTGAGGGAAGGAGGGAAGGGAGGGGGGTGTAAGAGATGGGGTGAGGGTTGTTTGGGCGGGTGAGGGAGGTAGGGGTGAGGGGACGGTTGGTTAGATGGGGGTGAGGGAAGGGGGGGAAGGCAAAGGAGGGGGTCAGGGAGGTGGGGTGAGGGAGTGGTTAGCTGGGGGTGAAGGAAGGGGGGGGGGGGCAAAGAAGGGGGTGAGGGAGGTGGGGTGAAGGAATGGTTAGCTGGGGGTGAGGGAAGGTTGCTAAGGGAGGTGTTTGGGTGGGTGAGGGAGCGGTCAGTTAGGGTGAAGGAAGGGGGGAAAGGTAAGGGAGGAGGTAAGGGGTGTTTGGGTGAGTGAGGGAGCAGTCAGTTGGGGTAAGGGAGGGGGTGAGAGTGTTAGGTTAGGTGAGGGAGGTGAGTGGGTTTGCCTTTTCGAAAGAAGTATAAAACTATTGAATATGTACCGTTTTTTTAATCCAGCATCTTTAGGCTCATCTTGCATTTATACATATCTTGAAAAAAAAACCACTCTGCCTAAAGTGAAGACGACGGAAAGAGAAGACAAAAAAATCCCCGTCCATAAAGGGCCAGCTACTCACTTGTTTTCATACATCCAGAAGTGGTTGCTCCGGAAAAAGAAGGTGTTATAAAAGAGCGAGCCGTCGGGGCGCCATCGCAGGAAGTCGAACACGGTGCTAAACTTGCCCACGCACCGCCCGTAGATCTTCTGCACGAGCTTCCTGTCCTCCCAGCCCAGTTCGAGGCCCTGGTTGGGCAGCACCTTCTCGTACACGGCGTACATGATGGAGTAGTTCCTCAGCACGTGGCCCAGACCGAGCACGTGTCCTATTTCGTGCACCGCAACCTGTACGTGCACAAGCGCGGGAAAAGGTAAACATCCGAAGGTGAAACAATAAACGGGGCGAATTCAAAATGCTCTCGAGATCCCGTCGTAAAATATATTGGAAACAGCTTATCAACAAACCGGCAAGAGAACCGACACACAGAGCTCATATCTGCGGTACTGTGCGCTCGATGCAGAGACCAACACCCTCAAGAAGAGCAATAATAAACAAGGAGATCAGGTGCATCCACCGTTGCTAAATATACTGATCGTCATTTTTTTCTCTCTCTCTTCTTCTTTCTACACGATAAGAATCCATGACTCTAGGATAATCATCGCCCGCCTTAATTAAGCGAGGAAACGGAAAATTACC
>BOPN01001383.1:278937-288937 GCA_017312705.2 Penaeus japonicus
ACCCATAACCAATCACACCTTCATAATACGAAGAAAAAACATAATTATTTAGAAAGTCAATCACGAACTCTCACCTTCTAATACAAAGAAAAAACATCATTATTTAGAAAGTCTCTAACTCAATATTCCGTTCGCGCTGGTGAATAAGATGTCACCTCACACATCTGTTTTGAAACTTGGCCCTCTCGTCACCCAAAGCTTTCTCTTTCTTAAATGATTCTATAATCAAGAGGCCAGTTTTCTGGTTATCGCTTTTGATGAAGTAAAAGTTGATTTGTTATGTCGTATGTAGTGTTTTGATAAGTTGTTTATGTATCTGGCGCTGTTAACGCTTTCTTTTGAACGTGTTTGGTACAGCTGGTGGATGGATGGTCGCGGGTGGATGGTCATGAGTGGATGGTCACGAGTGGATGGTTGCGAGTGGATGGTCGCGGGTGGATGGTCACGAGTGGATGGTCGCGAGTGGATGGTCGCGAGTGGATGGTCGCGGGTGGATGGTCACGAGTGGATGGTTGCGAGTGGATGGTCGCGAGTGGATGGTTGCGAGTGGATGGTCGCGAGTGGATGGTTGCGAGTGGATGGTCGCGAGTGGATGGTTGCGAGTGGATGGTCACGAGTGGATGGTCGCCGAATGGTTTGGGTTGAAAAGGGTTCTATTAAGGAGCTCTGTTTGTTTGTTTATCTTTTTATGAACATTATCTTTGTTTTTGATGGTGTATTACTGTTATATTGATAACAGTGTTAATACTGTGATCATCAGTGTCATTATTATTATTATGTTATTTTATTAATATCGTTGTTACTGTTGTTGTTATTATTATTATAATTATTACTTTTACTATTATTATCATTATTACTATTACTATTATTACCCTTATCATAATTGTCATTATCATTATTCATATCATCATTACTATCATAATTATTACAACATTTATAATATCTATTGCTATTGTTATCATCATTATCATTATTACTCTTAACATCAACATTATTATTGCTATCACAGGCATTGCTAACACCGTTATTATTTTCATTACTATTATCAATGCAGTTATTACTTTAATAACTAATCATGCAAAACATGTCCCTTTACAATAATGAAAATTCCCATCAAAAATTAAAAAAATAACTTATTAAGGGTAATAAGTAATGATAATATAATAGGACTACAGACCAAACTAGCTTTGTGATTTTAGACGTATAAAATGTGAAATGAAACCAAAAATACAATAAATGTCCATCAGACATTTAGAGGCTGTTTTAATAAGCATGATAAGTAAGAGACTTTTAACATTATAAAAAAAAGAAAGGTTGAAAAAAAATGAATATCGGGAATGATATACATAATGCCTTCATTAACTTATAATTTCGATTCGCACAAATATTTCAATCTTTAATTTCAAGACAAAGGGATCAGTAGTTAATCTGTAGCTTGTATCATTTCGTCAAAGGAAAAGCCTTTTTATTATCGACTTTTGATATGAAAGGAATTTGAAGAAATTAGCATACGTGATGGTCTGTTTATTTATTTATTTATTTTTTATTTATTCATATTTTACTCCTTTCAGAAAATGTTTACGATATAACACGAATACTATTCTTAATAATTAAGCATAATATGCATCCGATTTCTGTCACAATTGATAGCAGTAATAATAGTAGAATTACTAGTAATATCAGTTCTCATAAAATAATGAAATATTAGGCAAGGGAAAATGTCAGAAATGTCAAACAACAAATGACGTGAAATGACGTGATCGACTATAAATGAAAATGATTAAGAATAAGAAGAATGATACTGACAATAATGACAATAGCAATGATAATAATGATTATGATGATAATGATAATAACGATACTGATCTTATTGATGGGAATAATGATGATGGTTAAGATGATGATAATGACAATTTATGATGATTTTTGTATTTTTTTAAAAGCAACAATAACAATCATTATCAATCATTATCATCTTCACCATCGTCAAAATAAAAACAATAATTATGGTAGTAATTTGGATGATGGTAATAAGGATAATGGGAATAATGATGATAATGATAATAATAATGATGATAATAATGATGATGATAATAATGATGATGATAATGATAATAATAGCAATAATAATAATAATAATAATAATGATAATAATAATAATGATGATGATAACAATGATAATGACAACAACAACAATAAATAATAATTGTTGTAGCAGTAATAATAATAATAACACTAATGATGATAGTGATTATGATGAAGACGATGATTATAAAAGGGAAAATCTTCACCATCACCATTGTTTCTCATACTATTATCAAAATAATTGTAGTTGTAATAGTAAAAACAGTTGTAATCTTCATCATTAATATCACCGTTGTTGTTAATGAATAATCATAATAATAATAGCAATGATAATGATAATGACAACAGCAATAGTAATTATATAAAAAATATATGATAGTAATAAAGGTATTGCTTCTGTTATAGTAAGAGAAATAAAATAAATTAATCATCCTGTTAAGAAACGATTAAAATCCATCAATGCGTAAAAAAAAAAAAAAAAATAATAATAATAATAATAAAAGGCCTTAAATATGTTTAAAAAAATATTCGATTCCTTTGTTTTGGTTCGAACTTGAGATCGAATCTTCTTGTTTATACGAAGTTCGAAACAAGTGACTTCTAGTGCAGTATTCTTGTATTTTTTTAAAGTTTTGCCTGTATTTTTTTCTAAAGTTTTGTCTGCTAGCAAAGACTAAAAGTAATATCCGATAACTAGCCATGGTTCTCGTGTCCAAATCACCGTTATTATGAAAATAAAATTCAATTTAAAGTGAAATGACCGAAGAAGTGAAACATATAAGCAACTCTATGGCTGACGTGGTAAGTAAGATATTTAAGTTTTGTGTTCTTATCAAGTAGTAATTATGATATTGTATATTTCATGAGAAATAGTGAACGAAAACCATAATAACAACGAGGTTAAAGGTGAAATAAAGCATGTAAATATATGGAAAATGTGAATATTGTAAGTTTTAGACCACGTATTGTGAACCTAGTCGAAGGTGCCATAAATATAGGAATATTTTTTTACGGATTATATGAATTTAATAATCGGAGAAAATAAAGTGGAAAGTGATGCAATCATGACATATCACTATTAGTTTTATTGCAATGGGAGAATTTTTCATTACAGTAGAACTAAGAATAATTATGATTAATTTGATAAAGATACTTAATAAATCATGTAATATATATATATTTTTTTGGATTAATTAAAGTACTTTTATTCCTAGTACGTATAAAATACTAAATTCTATATTGATAATCCTGATAATAATATTAACGGTTATTAAAGTAGGCGAAATATAATTATGGTTTCAGTATTAGAATTGACAATGATACCAACGGTAGAATATCATATATTGGTGCTAATAATAGTATTATTAACGATAGAAATTGCTGATGGTAGTAATCATAAAAATAAAGATAATAATAATTACAATAAAAATAAACAATAATGATAATAATAATGATATTGATGATTATAGTCACAGTGATAATGATGATAATAATGATGATGATATGAACAACAATATTAAAAACAGTTATGAAATAGCGATCACATTAACAGTAACATTGCCTATCGTGATAAACGTGATAATGACAATAATAAAAATCATGCTAATGATATAAATCTTATAATGATAAATATAATAAATATAATAAATATATCGTACTCTATCAGTAACTATAGTAAGACAATAATACTATAGATATTAGTAATAATGATGATATAAGTGATATGAAAACTATTACTATCATAACAGAAAAAAAATAAATTAATGAAGATAACAATAACTCATATTATATAGATCAAGTGATCAAGACAGATAAAAAAAAAAAAACGTATCAACTTGCATGCATAAAAGTGCAATAAGCTATAAATCCCAGATGACTTTTTCTTAAATGAATGATAATGAACATAGGTCATATGATTATCAACACCCTTGCAACGAACACCACAAAATAAGGTCTTTATTTACATTTTCTTTTGGCTTAGTCGAGTGTCACAGTGACAGCGATGATAAGGGGGAGGGGGGGTTGTTCATTTGCATTCTAAATGTCTTCAAGATTCTCGTAAACTCACTGGCAAAACACACGCGCTAAGTCACACATGTGTGCACATATATACGCACATTGTACATAATTACACATTACGCACACACGCCCGCCACGCACATAATAAACCACCATGCAAACACACACACACACACAAACAAACACACACACACATACACACGCACACACACACAAACACACACACACAGCCATAGCCACAGCCACACACACACATACACACACATACACACGCACA
This sequence comes from Penaeus japonicus, assembly GCA_017312705.2. Classification (NCBI taxonomy): domain Eukaryota; kingdom Metazoa; phylum Arthropoda; class Malacostraca; order Decapoda; family Penaeidae; genus Penaeus; species Penaeus japonicus. Next base: position 283,319 of record BOPN01001383.1, read on the forward strand.
CACACACAAACACACACACACACAGCCACAGCCACACACACACATACACACACACCCATACCTAAACACACCCCACACACACACACATTTATAAGCACAAGTAGCATATTAAATCGCACGCAATCATACAGAAAAACAGACAAACACATGTTCATCAGTCAAAGGAAGACACGAGTCAGATAAATATTAGATTTTCCCTCTGGCCGCCCCACATGGTCACCACGTGGTCCAGGGGCGGTATAAACACGCCCACACGCCTTGCAACGTATATATTCATCTCTCGCTGTCTCGCCCTCGTGTCTACTGTTTTTTTTTTTTTTTTTTTTTTTTTTAGTAATACCTGGTTTCAGTCGTTATATTTTTTTTTGTATAAGGATTACTATGTTTGTTTTCTAAATAGGCGTCTGGTGGCTCGTCCCTTGAATTTTTGAAATACCTCAAGGTATTATTTGAATATCTTCTGTTTTCTCAAATTGGGATTCGATTTTAAAAGCACACAGCATCTGAGTTCTCACGTGTGTAATTCACCGCATTTGTCAGTCCCCAAACACCAACAATTCTGACACTTCTGACACACTCACTAGCCGAGCACGCCGGAGTACCATGTCACTCACTCAGTCACTCTTACTGACTCTTACTGACTACGCTCTACGCATTTTGAAGAATAAACCATCCGCATGACTCAAGGCAGTCACTGAACACCACTGAACCTTCAGCTAATCCAGCATATGCTATGACTGTCATACCGGTCATTCCACGCATTGTGGTGTCTGCTCGGTATTGTGAGGTAGCGAGTAACCCCCCTTCCCCCTTCTCCCTCCCCTATCCCTCTCCCCCTTCTCCCTCCCTTCTCCATCCCCTTCCTCGTCGGGCACTAGGTCAAAGGTCACGTGCACTTCAGACTTCTTGGAGTTTCTTGCGTGGCGAGCGGGGTGGGGGTGGGGGTGGGGGGTATTGGTGGGGGTGGGGGTGGGTTTGGGAGGAGGAGGAAGAGGAGAGTAAGTTAACAGGTGGCTTAGAGTAAAATTCATACCATGGCGGTTGACGAATACACACACAGACATGCACACACACACACACAAACACACACAAACACAAACACACACACGCGCACACACACAAACACACACACACACACACACGGTACATATTTCCCCACATATAAACCTAAACATCCAATATATACCAAATATAAAACTACCCCCCCACAAAATCCTTCTCCTATACAGAAAGGAGGATGCAAAGTGGAATATCAACAATGGATAAAAAAGGAGGTTGCAGAGATAAAGAAAGAGACGAAAGGACATGAGAAGGAGGAAAGAAGAAGAGGAATAAAAGTGAGAAAAAGAAGGGATAGTAAAAGTCGAAGGAGAAACACTAAGGCGAAGGAGAAGAAGGATGAAAGAAGAGAAAGAGGAACGGGAAAGTTGATAAATAGTAAGAAGGTAGAATCGTTAACAAACAAACAAAACAAAATGGAGAAAACACAAGAACAAGAAAGGGAAACAAAGTGATAGAAAACTAAGAGAGAGAGAGAGAGAGAGAGAGAGAGAGAGAGAGAGAGAGAAATAGAGAGAGAGAGAGAGAAAAGGAGAGAGAGAGAGAGAGAATAATAAAGAGAAATAGAAACAGAAAGAGAGAGAATAATTGAGAGAAACAGAAAGTGAAAGACATATAGACATAAAAAAAGACATAAAGAAAGAGAAAGAAATAAAAAAGAACAGACAAAGAATAAGAAATAGCCTCCCAAGTCAATCAAACTACAATAAGAAATCAAACGACAGTGATGAAAAGAAACGAGAAACAGATCAAACAGATCACAGGCTGGCATTCAAAAGTTCCTCCAACTCGCTCTCTCTCTCTCTCTCATCCTCCATTTAAGTAAAGAATGCAAGGCCTTTAGCATACAAGGGGTAGGGGGGGGGGGGGGGGGGGGGGGGAGGGGGGAGGCAGCACCAGCGTGGATATTGATATCTGACTGGTCTCTGCAATAGAGGAGTGTTCAACGTTCTTGCTTGCCATTGTTGAAAAGTGGCGAGAATTCAGACGCACATCATACATACACAGATGAAAAAATGTGTGTATTTATCTTGGAACCACTTGATAGCTTTGAGTGCGTGTATGGAAGAGAGAGAGGGAGGGAGAGGGAGGGAGGGAGGGAGAGAGAGAGAGAGAGAGAGAGAGAGAGAGAGAGAGAGAGAGAGAGAGAGAGAGAGAGAGAGAGAGAACGAGCGAGAGAGAGAAAGAGAATTATAGAGAAAGGAAATTATAGAGAAAGAGAAAAAGAGAGAGAGAGAATGATAGAGAAAGAGAGAGCGAGAGAGAGAGAGCGAGAGAGAGTAAAAGAGAGAGAGAGAGAAAGAGAGTAAAAGAGAAAGAGAGAGAGAAACAGAGAAATAGAGAGTCAGCACTCGTCAGTCAGTACTACCGAGGTCAGAACACTCAGTCTCCGATCCCCCGGCTCCGACTACGACTGACTGACTGCGCCCCACGACGCTAAATCCACTTACCGTCAGGCGGATACCGGTTATCGTATCTCGGAGATTATCCACGGACATTCACAACCGTAATCCTGCTGGGACGGAACAACCCAAGCGCTACTTTCACAACCAAACCCCGAATCGCGGAGAGTATAGCTCTCTCCCCAGAGCATGCCTCTTCACGGCACTCCTCGGCTAAGCATTGAACACCTAACTGCACTTCACGGCACTTCAGAGGCACCTCCAAACGGGCATTCTCCCATAATAGTGCTGGCGAGGTGGGCGGGGCCAAGCGTTGCTCCGCCTTCTTTAGGCTCCTCCCCCTTATATGACGTCATGGAGGTCATTAAAGACTGATTATATGAGTTGTTTTTTTTAAAGCACCGAACTGTTAAAAAAAGTGGGATTTTATGCATGAGATAGAAATAATTTCAAGTATTAATATGATTTTGCGATAAAGGTATTCAGATTAGATAGATCCATATGAAAGTTTCGAGAAAGTAAGAATAGACAGATAAAGACTGAAATAAACAGACAGACATGCAGATAAATAGATAGTCAAGCAAGTAAATGAGTAGATAGGTAAATAGACGGAGTAAAGAAACAGAATATATAAATAAAAAGAAACGGGGAAAGGAACAACCTAATGTAAACAAGAGAATAATTATTAAACATAATAATAATAATAATTAAACAAGAAAATAATTCAAATCACGTAAACAAGAAAATTTCTTTCCCAAACAAACAAAGAAAATAAAACCAAATATCGACACGGAAGAAAATAAAATAAAAAAAAGTTACGAAAGAGTTTCAAACGCACAAGAAAACATCAAAAACAAAAGCTGTTGAGGATTTCCCCAATTAAGTGTTTCCAAGGAGCGAAAAGGAGTCGAGTTTCGAACAGGCACGTGACGGTGCATGACGCTTAAGATCCATGCATGGAATGAATGACATGTGAGTGTGAATGGCGGAGGAAGAGATTGTAAGAGTCAAGATTTAATGAAAGGAAAATTGCGTCATGGATTTTGTGGGTGTCACAAAAAAGGGGGGGAAGAAGCGTAAAAAAAAGAGGTTGCGATACAAAAATCAATATGATTATGAGTGAGGATAATGCTTGCAGGAAGAAAAAAAGGAAAGAAAGAAAGAATAATAAGAAAAGAAAGAGAGAAGATAAAGAAGAAAAGAAAGAAGAAAAAATAGAAACATACGCACAAACAGAACCGAGAACAAAGATGGCGATTTCCCTCGTAATTCACCTTTATTTCCCTTCGTAAAAATAGACAGAGAAAGCAAGGAAGAACATACATACCTGAAATATAAAATAAAACTAAAAAAAAAGAAGCAAGAGCGCGCATAAAATAAATCAAACAGGAACTCTTCAAGAACAAACATACAAATCCAACGACCCATTGAGCTAGAGGAGCCATTTTGTTTTTTTTTGTTGTTTTTTTTTTCGCTTCATCTCTTGCAAAATGTGGTGAAAGATCCTTCGTCCTTTCCTCGTTTTCCTCCAGCCATTCGATCTAAAGATAACTACGTAATCATGAAGCAGAAGAAGAAAATCATAAGATAAACACATCTTCAAAAAAAAAAGGAAGACATCAAAACAGAACGGAGTCGCAGATCCATATGTTAACCATAAAAAACAACGTAGTCATCAGTATCACGTAATAAATACATCAGGCAGTTGCAGTGGTAATATAATATTCCCATTTTTAACTCCGGTCTCAAAGATCTCTTGGTTGTTTTATATATATGATTTTTCGAATTATTTTTTTAGTGATAGAGAAGGTCTATGTTTGAATATATGTATACAGGAAAATAAGTTGATGTTTTTATTTGTGTCGAATTGTGAATTGATTTGTAGTTACTGTTGAGTTTATGGTTTATGAGTGTGATTAATGGATACGAAAGAGGGAGTGGGAGGGGGAGAGAGAGAGAGAGAGAGAGAGAGAGAGAGAGAGAGAGAGAGAGAGAGAGAGAGAGAGAGAGAGAGAGAGAGAGAGAGAGAGAGAGAGAGAGAGAGAGAGAGAGAGAGAGAGAGAGGAGAGAGGGGAAGGGAGGGTGAAGGAGAGACAGAGACAGACAAACAAACAGACGAAGAGAAAAGCAAGGCAAAAAAAAGAGGAACATCAAATAAAAAAGAAAGAAATGCAAAGCCTAAAGAAGGAACTAGAAAAAATCGAGGAAGGGAGGAAGGGAGGAGGGAGGGAGGGATAAAGGGAGGTTGGGAGGGAGGGAGGAGAAGGAGGGAGGGAGAGAGACAGAGAGACAGAGAGAGAGAGCGAGAGAGAGAGAGAGAGAGACAGAAACAGACAGAGACAAACAAACAAACAAACAAACAAACAAAGAGAAAAGCAAGACAAAAAAACAAAAAACAAAAAAAAGAGGAGGAACACACAAAAAAAAGAAAAAAAAGAAACGCAAAGCCGAAAGAAGGAACTAGAAGAAGAAGAAGAAAAAAATCTCGAAACACTAAGAGGTTGGAGGAGAAGTAGGTCTGGGCGACCACCTCTCCAGTAGGTCTGAAGTGCGTGCGGCTTTGAGCCCAAGGATCAAAAGCCATCCTCAGCGCGCATGAAGGATATTAAGCCACGGTATGAATGGTGGAGAGGAAGCAACATATATCCCTAGAGACCTGGGGGGGGGGGAAGGGGGGGATTGCCTCGTGATAACAGCATAGAGGGAGAGGGAGAAGTCAGCATACTGTCTTTGTGATGTGTCGTTTTTTTATTATTCTTGATGAAGGGGGTTATAGTTGTATTTTACAGGATGTGGTATTACTATACGAAAACAAGGTCAGTCATGCACTCCTGTTCATGGCCTGAGGAGACGAACGTGATAGAGGGTTGTCAATGACCCGATGCGAGAGAAATTGACCTTATGCGGGAGGGATCAAATACACATGCGGGTTCATCACTGACTGTCATGACATTGCCCGCACGGCTATTAAAATGACTTTTATTTGACTATGAGTACATTAGAATTTATTTGCTGTGATGTGCAGAAGGCACGTGTACGCAATTGTCCTTTCTTGACGTAGATGATGATAAAAAGAAGTTTTTTTTGTCATCTTATATTTATAGCTATTATTTATATTTATATTTATATTTATTATTTATAAAAAAGTAGATTTTTT
>BOPN01001383.1:298937-303774 GCA_017312705.2 Penaeus japonicus
AAGAATATATGGTACGGGTCTCAAGATGATATTTTTGTTGCTAGTTTTGATGAAGAGTAAAATAATAGTGAGTGAATTGCAAAAATAATAGTGGAAGAATTTTTTATTTAATTCAACGACGTTTTTGGTTTTAAAGCCTAATTGTATTGCACATGGTGTATGTACATATATGTATATATATATATATATATATATATATATATATATTATGTATATATATATTATGTATATATATGTATATATATAAATATATTTGCACACACACACACACACACACACACACACACACACACACACATATATATATATATATATATATATATATATATATATATATATATATATATATATACATAAATATATGTATATCTATACACACATAAATGTGTGTGGATATATATCTGTAAATATATATATATAGATATATATAATATATATAAATATATATATAAATATATATATATAAATATATATATATATAAATATATATATATACATATATATGTATATATATGTATACATTTATATATATATATATGTATATATATATAAGAATATTTACATAGACACAATGTATATACATATATATATATACATATGTATCCATATATGTGTATGTACATTATATATATATATATATATATATATATATATATACATACATGTATATATTTATATTATATGTATATATATGTATATATATATATGTATACTGTATATATATATATATATATATATATATATATATATATATATATATATATATGCATATATATTTATAAGTAAACATATATATCTACTTTTTCTTCAGCCTGTATCATTTCACTGCAGGACGGACATATATATATATATATATATATATATATATATATATATATATATATATATATATATATATATATATATATATATATATATATATATATATATATACATATTCATATATATATGCACTATCTATAACAATGTACCATATTGTCAAAAAAAAGTATAAACTAACATATAAAAAAAAAAAAAAAAAAAATACCAAACATTATCAATCTTAAACTCCTTCCAGTAGAAGGTCAAAAAAAAAAAAAAAAAAAAAAAGTTTATTTACACAGACGTTACACAATAGCCAAGGCAAACTTTCCTCAAGATATTTACTCAGATGTTACACTACCATAAATCTAAAACTTCCTCTGATATAAGCTCATACATCTATCATGCTCTCTTGCCCCCCTCTGAGGCCCTGTGGGTGCCCAGGTATACCCGCATCACGCTTGTGTTTACCCCTTAGAGTGACCTAGAGAGTGAATCAATCAAGTGAAGCCGACCGTAAGGTGAGATGCCTTCACCTTCGGGTTTCTTCAAGATGTCTGACTGCTTTGTTTTGTATTCGTTCGATGCTCTAAGTCTAGGATGCGGGTTTTTTTTTTTTTTTGCGTTTTTTGTTTTTTTGTTTTGGTTTTGTTGTTTTGTTGTTTTGGCTTTTCTTTATTTTTTATTTTTTGGTTGTTTTCTTCGTCGGTGTTTTTTTTTTGCGTTTTTTGGCATTGTGTGTGCTATTTCATTGTTTTTTTTTTCTTCCTTCATTTACTCTCCTCTCTTTTCTTTTCCTTTCCTCCCGTCTTTTCTATATACCCCCCCTCAAAAAAAGAAAAAAAGTACCTTTTTTCGAACATTATCTGTCCTTCCAAGAATCACATCAACAACAAACCATTAATTGCACTCCTATTACCCCCAAAAAAATCCCACACTACCACTTAATTCACCGCCACTACCATCACCCAAATAAACTACTTATTATCCAAAACAGAACCCAATTCCACTTCCCTCTCGATCCATGGAAAATACCATCCACGTACCTTCCTTAAGTGAGGGAGCGACAGAGGGCAGGGAGGGCTGTAAAGAGGAGGCAGGGGCGTCCTTGCGAGGACATGGTAAGTACCCTAGACGAGCATGGGCTGGCTGGCAGGGGAGCGGCGGGCGTGCAACCCTTCCCTCTCTCTCGGTGGCACTGTGTGGGTGACAACTGACAAGCTCCTCCGCTCTCGAGACATGTACTCGAATGGGTGCCCTCATACGGGTACTCTTGTCCAAGCGCCTTTGAGAATAGTACTGTACGTTTTGCAATGTTATTTCCTTATTTTGCACATTGCTCTTAATGGATTGCAATGGATTACGGCCAGTACAAGTCTCTTATCTCTTTCAGTAATGAGGTATTCGCTAATTTTGACAGATCTTTCTCGAAGTCACACCAAGCGAGGTTAACACTAACAATTCGCGCGCGTCCATCTTCGATGCTCTATTGTTTTTTATTCTTGGTGTTTGTTTTCCTCTCGAGGTTTGTGGTTATGTTTGTTTATTTGTGTGTGTGTTTGTGTTTATGTTTGTTTGTGTTTGTTTGTTTGTTTGTCTATGATCGTGCGAGCGTGTTTATATGTGTAGGTATATGTATATATTTGTGTAGTATAGGCTACATATACAAGTGTACACACACACACACACATATACATATATACATATATATACATATATATATATATATATATATATATATATATATATATATATATATATATATATATGCAATAACGGACAATGATTGCCATTCAGAGTGTATCCATTTCTTTAAATCAAGATGATGGACAGATGCAACTGCTCACTTGCAACCAGAATTCAAGTATTCCGAGATAAGACTCAAATAAACACGATTTCTTGTGTTTTATTCATCATCTTTAAATTTACTTTGATTGATTGCAAGGATGATGAAACAAAGAAGGTAATTTTTAGACGAAATTTAGATTTTGAATTCCTTGTGTATTGAATTCCTTGAGGTATAGTTTCTAATATATTCGAATTAAGAAAATAAAACGGATGTCTTACTCAGATCATATTGTTTTGCAAAGGGTATTTCATCTCACACATTGAAAGTTGAGCTTGCTAGGTTTAGAACTTTCTAGCAGGCACAAAAACATAGGATATTATGTTTAGTGCCTTGATAGATAAGTAGTACCGACTGAATATATAAACACACACACAAATGTCATATGACTATACAAGTGTGCTTCAGAACTTCTTAAAAAAAACAATGCCCTCTTGCCTATGCCAAGAGATAACAAACAAAACCCATCAATAATATGGCATTAATACACACAAACACACACAAAAAAAAAAGAAAAAAGAAAAAAAAAAAAGGTTATTTGTATTTCTTCAGTTGAATGTAAAATGAATTGAATTATACATTAAGGAAGCGTCTATTTCGTTGCTTCATTTTTCTTTCTTTTTTCTTGAGAATCATAATAGAAACTTCCCCAACAGGTTTCAACTTCTGCGAAAGATTGCACTTCAGCTGGCAAAGCACTTCATGATATCCGTAATGGAGTCGCTTCTTTTCCTAAAGATATTTATCGTATGTGCCAGTCAGTGGAAGGATCTCATTCTTGTAAAGTGGAATATGAATTAAAGGTAAGTGTCCTGCTTTGGAATTAAGTACGCAAGCATTTAACGTAAAATACATAACCCATTCAGTGAGATTTGTACCACACACATATAAACACACACACACACACACACATACACACAGACACACACACACACACACACACACACACACACACACACACACACACACACACACATACATATATATATATATATATATATATATATATATATATATATATATATAGTTATGGTGAAGTAGAGAGGATATGCAAATTATATATAGTGATAAATAAACCCAATGTTCTTTCTCTGCAACACGAGCAAGTTTGGAAAGATGCATGAAACAAAAGTAAGAGGAAATTGATGATTCCTCTTTCTTCTTCTCTTAGATGTAAGCCACACATACACTCTGATGCTGTTTATATAGCTTGTAAGTCTACAATATACCTACTGTCTACATCAATCAGTCATTGCAACAACGGTATGCACTCCCGCCTTTAACCAACCTCACTTTTAATTAAATCCTCTACCGCATTTTAAAGAAAAACATATAATGGCGGGAAACCGAATTTCCGCACGAAAACATGCAGGCAAAGGTCGCCATATTGTTTTCCTGTTGGTTCCTTTACCTACTTATTACGAAGTGGCATTTAATCGCATATTAAAGGAAGAATATTGCTATACATACGCTCCTATTATGATAATAGGGTACTTGTATTAAGGGGTGAGCTGAATAATAGACTCACTGCCTAAGTAAATGGAAATAAAAGGTATTCATTGTAAGCCATTTTTTGTCCAAGCTTCTGTTGGTTGATGTTTAAAATATCTTAGTGTAATGTGAAAATAGGTGAAATATAATATAAATATTGATTGAATTACCTAGATTATCAAGTGCAGAGGTCATTGCATATGCAATTCTACTTTATCAGTGTTTTATGTGATTCACAGTACAAAATAAGGTGCATTTTTTCCTCACAAATTTAGTGCCGAATCGTTATTCTTCTGTTGCATACGATAGAAAACGAAGTCATTTTTATTGGGGAGACTTAACTTATTTTAGTGACGGAGCACATGATCCACTGAAAAAAAAGCTGATAAAAATAAAAACAAAAGAAAGGAAAGAAATAAATTATGAGATATCTTCTTTATTAATACAATGTAATGCGATTCTTAGATCAAACACACTAATCGAAATTCTTTTACTTATTATCTTTATTCTACGATCACACTAGTACACGCACACGCACACGAATACGAACACGAACAAAACACACACACACACGCACACGCACACGCACAAGCACACGCACACGCACACGCACACGCACACGCACACGCACACGCACGCACACGCAAGCACACCCCTCACAAAAACAACAACGCCACACCACTTGCCATCACGAGTATT
>BOPN01001384.1:0-22500 GCA_017312705.2 Penaeus japonicus
TGTGCGTGTGTGTGTGAATGTGTATATATACATATATATATATATATATATGTATATATATGTATATATATATATGTATATATATATGTATATATATATATATATATATATATATATATATATATATATATGTATACATATATATATAAATATATATATATATATATATATATATATATATATTTTTATATATACATATATACACATATATGTGTGTGTGTGTGTAAGCAAACATACACATAGATGTGTGTACATAAAGTATACACAAAATATCCTGCCTCTCATATTCCTCCGAAAGAGATATCAAGAGATCAGGACAAATCAAGTGCAAATGCGGGTGCAGTCTATCGATCCAGCGCTTCCTTCAACGCATGGCTTGGACGCACGCTGAGCAGGGAGAAAGAATGGATGAAAATAATGAAGAAAAAGACCTCTAGGCTTTGTGGGAGGTGTTTGGGACGACGAAAAACATGCTTTCGTAGAGGACACAAGAATTAAATTGATAACAGGGAGGAAAACCACGAGAAAAATGTCATAAGGCAAAAGGTTCGCTCAGTCCACAGTACTTTAGTAACCCGTCACCTTTAAACAAGTTTGAGGGAGTCGCTGTAGGAGAAAAAACGGAAAAAGTACACCTAAATGCACGTAGATTTTCATCGTTCTAGCATGTTGCGCGTCACCCTTGAAGGACGAGTGAGCTAGGGTGCGTCGAGAGAGCCAGGAAGGTGTCATTTCATACGCAAAACCCCCCCGAAGCCAGCAAGTGGCTGCGTACACAAGTGCGTATTGATGCCAGTCCGGTGGCACCAGTAATAAACTACGCGGGTAATGCCATACAGGTTTCCCATCCCCGCGTGGGGCGTTTCCCAGACTCATATATCGATATTTGATCCTATTTCAGATAGAAAGGTCTTTAATCTAATCAAATCATAGTGTTTGGAGTTCACCTAAACACTAATACGCATTCAAAAAGAGTGAAAATACGAAAGAAGCGAGGATAAACCTCCCGCGTTAAACTGCTAATTGGCACCTCGAGGGTCCGGGCGCTGTACGCGGGAAGTTCAGTTTTCTTGCCGTCAGTCCGATTGTGTCTGTGTGCCAGTGTGGACTAACCTGTCTCGGTCGCTCTTGCGCGGAGGTTGTTAGAGTGCCATTTCGCACGCGTTTTTCTCTCCTTTTGAAAGGGTTCTGGTTGGCTTTGAGTCGCCGCGAGGAGCTGTGAGAGTTTCACTGATTCCGATTTTTTTGAGTGTTAGTGAGCGTCGACCAAGAAGTCTCCTCGACCATGGCGGAGGTACAGCAAGTGGCTCAGGCGGTCGGCCAGATCGACATCGACGCCAATGCCGCCCCTGCCGAGGAAGCCATGTCTCAAAATGGCCAAGGTAAAAGGAAAATGCTTCAGTTCCGCAATGCTCCAGAAGGCCCGAGGGACTTTTTAAAGATTAAAACCGTATTAAAGCCTAGAGACCCGATGGCAGGGTGACGCCCCGAGACCTTCCGTTGAAGTCTTTTTAACCAGAGACTATAACGCCGAGGGTCTTGCACAGGGTTGAGCTAAAGGAGTAATTTGCAATTTAATCATTTTGGATTTCTTTCAGTGTTTCTATTATTTTTTGCTGAAGGTTCTCTCTCCGTCTGTAGATGATTCGAGGTCTCATACTCTTCTTCTGACGCCTTCAATAGTATTACCTTTGTGAAATCCTATGAAACCATATCCAATTCGAGCTGATTTTTTGGGAGGGCAAAGTCTGTTTTTTTTTTTTTTTTTTTTTTTTTTTTTCCTTTTCTTTTATTCAATCATTGCTTAAAAGTCCAACGACTGGAACGAGTTTTTCGAGAACCCTCCTCCAATACTGGAGCAGTCCTACCTCTCCAACCCGAAGAATCCAAACCCCAAAAAGAAAAAAAAAAAAAAAAAAAAAATCTTGAAAAAAAAAAAAAAAAAAAAAAAAAAAAAAAAAAAAAAAAGAGAGAGAAAAAAAGAAAATCAGTAACACAACCAACAGAAAAAAAAGATAAACACACGACAAGCGACACTTCCGATCCGCCCTGAATCCCCACGGAAGAAAATGTGTTTCGAAGACGTATTCCGGGGGTTTTCCCGCTGATCTCCGCATGGCGTCTGAGGACCTGCTTTCGAGAGGCGAGAGGGAAGAGAAAAGGGCCGTTGGGGAGGCTGCTATACCCACGGAGGAGAAAGAGTACAGCTCCATCTGCCGTGAGACGCTTTCGCTCACTCATTTCGCTCTTTTTCTCTCGCTCCCTTCGCCGCCCTTCACTTCTTTCTCTCGCTCCCTGAGGCTCTCTTCACTGCTTTCTCTTGCTCCCTGAGCCTCTTTTCACTTCTTTCTCTCGCTCCCTTCGCCGCCCTTCACTTCTTTCTCTCGCTCCCTTCGCCGCCCTTCACTTCCTTCTCTCGCTCCCTGAGGCTCTCTTCACTTCTTTCTCTCACTCCCTGAGCCTCTTTTCACTTCTTTCTCTCGTTCCCTTCGCCGCCCTTCACTTCTTTCTCTCGCTCCCTGAGGCTCTCCCTTCACTTCTTTCTTCTTTTTGCCTCTCTTCCTCCTCCTCCTTCATCTGTTCCATCTCCCTTCTTCGTTCTCCTTCTTCTCTTCCTACATGATTTTTTTTTTATCCTCCTCCTTCATCTCTTCCTTCTCCCTTCCTCCTCCTCCTCATTCTCCTTCTTCTCCTCTTCCTCTCCTCCTTCTACATTTTCATTCTTCACCTCCTTCCTTTTTTCACCCTTTCTCTCATCCTTTCCTTCCTCTTTTCATTTCCTTTTTGTTCTCCCCATCCCCACTTTCATCAAGACTTCATGACTCTTCCTTTTCTTCCTTCCCCCCCTCTTCTTATTCCGTTTTCTTCTTATTCCCTTTGCTTCTCTCGTCTCATCTCTTTCTTCTTCTTTCTTCCTTCCTTCTCCTCTAGTTTCTTCCTTTTCCTCCTTCCTTCTTATTTCACATTCGTCTCCTCTTTTTCCTTCCGCTTATCTCACTCTTTTCCATCTCTCTTTTTTTCTCTTTTTTTTCTTTTTTCTTCTTGTTCTTTTTCTTTCCTTTTTTTCTTTTTTCTTCTTTTTCTTTTGTTCTGTTTCTTTTTACTTCTTTGTTGTTGATTTTTTTCTTCTTTTTCTTCTTCACCTATTTCTTCTTTCGTTTTTTTTTTTTCTTCTTTTTTTTGCTTTTTCCTCCTTCCCTTTTTCTTCTTTTATTTCTTATCTTTCCTCTGTTTATTCACCTCCTTCTTCTCCTTCTTCTTCTTTTCCTCGTCATTTTCTTATTATTCTATTTCTCCGGATTCGTCTTCTCGTTCTATGTTTCCTTCTTCGTATTGTTTATTAATATTATCATTATAGTTATTGTGAATACTGTCCTTATTGATAATAATAATAATGATAATAATGATAGAAATAATGATAATGATAATAATAATAATAATAATAGTAATAATAATAACAATGATAATAATAATAATAATAACAATAATAATAATAATAATAATAACGATAATAAAATAACAACAGTAATGACAATAATAATAATAGTAACAGTCAAAATGATAATGATAATAACTATAATAATAATCATAACATTAACAAAAGCTATCATTATTGTTGTTATCATTATCTTTAGCTATTATCATTACATACATCAATGACGAACAGATAACAACAACAATAACACGCACCTTCAATTGACTTCAACCAGAGTGACGTAATGAACGAGGGAGGGGGTGGGGTGAGGGGGTGGGGTGAGGGGTGGGGTGAAGGGAGGGGGGTGAGGGGGTGAGGGGGTGGGGTGAGGGGGTGTGGGGGTGAAGGGGTGGTGAAGGGGTGTTGAGGTGGGGATGGGGGGCAGTGATGAAGTGGTGTTGGTGATGAGCTGTTAATAGTGAGGTGGTGATCCCCTTCCCCTCCCCCTCCCCCACCTCCTCGTCCTCGTCCTCCCCCTCCCCCTCCCCTTCCCCCCCTCCTCCTCCTCCTCCTCCTCCTCCTCCTCTTCGCCCTCCCATCAGCCGTGCGCGGCGCGAGTGAGACGGGCGCCGCCCTTGCAAGGCTTCCGCCGGCGCTAATGTACTCTTTAATCACCCGAGGGAGATGCTGCGGATTCTCGGGCGGCGGGCGATTCGGCGTCACGTGGTGTTGTGTCGGGATCGCCTCGGTGGGGGCGTGCGCGGCGAGGCATTGGGGGATCGCCCGTCGCTTGCCATTCGTTTTCCGTTCTGTCTCTCTTTCTATTCTTCGCGTTTCCCTACGTTCATCGCATGGTCACACGCACACGCACATACACACGCAGGCACACGCACACGCACACGCGCGTATATACCTATATCTATATCATCTCTCTCTCTCTCTCTCTCTCTCTCTCTCTCTCTCTCTCTCTCTCTCTCTCTCTCTCTCTCTCTCTCTCTATATATATATATATATATATATATATATATATATAGAGAGAGAGAGAGAGAGAGAGATAAATAGATGAATAGATAAATAGATAGATAGATAGATAGACAGATAGATAGATAGATATATGTAAATATGAATAAATAGTTATATATATAAATTTATCAATATATAAATGCATATCTCTCTCTCTCTCTCTCTCTCTCTATCCATCTATAAATGTATCTCTCTGTCTACCTATCCATCTATATATATACACATCCCCCCCCCCCCTTCCCAGACGAGCATCTCAGGGCATCTTCGTCTCGAGTTACAACTTGAGGCCGAGCTTCTGTTGGTCAGGTGCGGTTGTCTCTGCTTCGGGGTTTCTGGTTGTGTGTCTTTGGTCGTGTGTTTGTTCGTGTGTTTGTTTCCTTTTGTGGGTTATCGTGTTTTTGTTATTCATATTGTTTCGTTTTTTTTCGTTTCGTTTGTTCAATGCTTTTTTTTTTATGAAGTTTTGATTTTTTTTTTTCGTTTGTTTAGTTGATTATGCATTTTTTTTCGTTTGTTCACGATGTATTTTATTTGTTTTGTGATTTATTTATTTATTAGTTTGTTTATTTGTTTATATGTTTTTGGTCATGGTTATCATCGTGGTTGTTATCTTTCATTATCCTAATCGCAATGACCATCATAATCGTCGGTACTTCTACGAAAGGTCATTAATGCTCCTTGTCTTCCATCTCATCTTCCTCCTCCTCCTCTTCTTATCTTTCGCCTCCTTATCCTCCTGCTCTTCTTCTCTTTCTACCTTTGCCTCCTTCCTCCTCCTCCTTCGCTTCCTTCCCCCCCTCCTCTTCTTCTCCCTCCGTCCCCCTCCTCCTCCTTCTCCTCTTCTTCATCGTCCTTCTCCTTCTACCCACTTCCCCTCCTCCTCCTCCTCCTCCTCCTCTTCCTCCTTCTCTTCTACCTATTCCTCCTTCTCTACCCACCCTCCCCTCTTGCATGCTATTTGATTGCGTATAGCATTATAATAATCAAAAGACATAATATACACCAACACAACACATAGCTTAATCTAGATAAAGACTTGCAATAATCGATATGATTAACGCCTCAATTTTCCCAAAAGATATTCGCAATTATTGCAATTTCTCCTCAACCATAAATTTTCGAAAGATTATCACCTCTTTTCGCGTTTCGAAAAGCGCGTTTATCAGAGCCTTTTATATCGTGTTCATCGTCCCATTTTACGAGTCTAGTCCATGCACATGCAACGCGCCTCGAGAATGGGGACTGCGCTGTCGGAACTTGCAAGACGTGGCGATTGCAACAGAGGGTTTTATTCACGTGTGAATGCTTTGTCTTGAGTGAAGCGCCGCGGTGACGGAGTGAAGATGGCGTGTGAGAGAGACTTTTTTTTTTTTTTTTTTGGGGGGGGGGGGGGGGGGTGAGGGAGAGAGGGAGGAGGAGAGGATGGGGAAGGGGAGGGGGAAGGAGGGAGGGAGGAGGAGAGGGTGGGGAAGGGGAGGGGGGAGGGGAAAGTGGAGGGGAAGGGGAAAGTGGAGGGGAAGGGGAAGAGGAAGGGAAAGGGAAACTGGAGGGGAAGGAGAAGGGAAGGGGAAGAAGAAGAGGAAGAGGAAGGGGAAGGGGAAACTGGAGGGGAAGAGGAAGAGGAAGGGAAAGAGGAAGGGGAAAGGGAAGGGGAAGAGAGAGTGAGAGTAAAAGAGAGAACAAGAACGAGAACGAAAAAGACAAAGAGAAAGAGAAAGGCAGAAAATGAAAAAGAAAGAGAATATTTTTCATGGGGAGGGAATATCTTTGGTAAACAGATCAGTATTGTTACAATCTAAAACATTTTGATAGAAAGTAAGAGAGAGAGAGTGTGTTATGTACTGTAATCTTATATGTATATTACTTATCGCGGTTATTACAGTCTTTATTCGATTTAAATTGCAGTAATGTGACTTGATTACATAGTCTTGCCTCGGGGATTTGAAAGGGCGAAGAACAAACAGACAAAACAAGCAAGAAAACAAAAACAAAAAACAAAAAAGGGAGACAGACACAGTGAAAAATTAATGGAATGAGTAAATAACAGAGAGACAGACATGATGAATAGATAGACACAGGTACCTTGGTAAGTGTGAGAGAGAGTGATGAATGGAAAGTGATGAGTGGAGAGTGATGAATGGAAAGGGACGATGATGAGAAATTGGGAAGATATTTTGGGAAATATAGGTGTTGTGAGAGGAAATTGATGAAAAGGGAGAGATGGAAGAAAGGGAGAAGGAAAGATAGAAGGGAAGGGAGATGGGGATAAGGAGAGATGAAAAAGGGTGAAAAAATGAAGAGAAATAGAGGGAAAGAGAGAAGGAGATAGAAAGTTAAACAGAGAAGAGAGAAAGAGAGAAAGAAAGTGAAAGGAAAAGATTGGAGAGTTGAAGATAGAGAGAGAAATGAAAAGTGAGAGCAAAAGAGGAAGATCAAGTTAGAAAGAGAGATAGATAGATAGATAGATAGATAGATAGAGAGAGAGAGAGAGAGAGAGAGAGAGAGAGAGAGAGAGAGAGAGAGAGAGAGAGAGAGAGAGAGAGAGATCGACTAAGCTCCCTTCCCCTTCCTCCCTTTCCACTTTCTTCTACACCCCCTCCCCCTCATCCCTCTCCTTTTCCCATTCCCCTCTCTTCCCTCCCCTTTTCTCTTCCCTCCCTTCCTCCTCCACCCCCACCCCCCACCTGATTATCCCATTCCCCACCCAAACCTCGGCTCCGACTCATTCCCCATTCCTCATTCCTCCGAAAGAAGGGAGTTTATGGTCATCATTCCTCTCGCCCGAAATCAATTTGCATAAACTTCGGATGAGACTTCCCCCCTCCCCCTCTCCCCCCCTCTCCCCCCTTCTCCCTTCCCCCTAGAGCTACCCTTCCTTACCCCCCTCTCCCCTCCCCCTAGAGCCACCTTTCCTTTCCCCCCACTCCCCTCCCCCTCCCCCCGTTCTTTCGTTTCCTTGGTGTACCTGTGTGTTATGAACGAGGGGGGGGGGTATGTATGGATGAAGATTGGGGGGGGGGGGGTAAGAAGGGGAGGGTGGGAAGGGATGGGTTTAGAGTGAGAAGGAGGGAAGGGGTGTAGGGTTGGGGATAGGGAGGGGGAGGAAGGGAGGGAGGGAGGGAGATGGGGAGAAGAAGGAAGGGAGATGGGGAGAAGAAGGGAGGGAGGGAGGGAAGGAGGGAAGAAGGGAGAGTGAGAATGGAATAGAGAAGGGTGACGGAGGGGATAGGATGGGGTGGAGAGGGAAACGGAGAAGGTAAGGGAATGGGGGGGGGGGTAGTGGGGGGGAGGAAAAGAATAATATAGGTGGATGGAGGGGAAGGAGAGATGAACGAGAAGGAGGGAAGGAAGAAGGAGGAAGGGAAGGGAAAGAGACGAAGGAGATTTTTTCTTCGTTTTATACATTTGAGTCTCGTTTTTTTCTCTTCTTTTCCCTTATCCGTTTTCTTTCACGTTCGTCTCTATTTCATGTTCTCTCCTCTTCACCATCTTCTCTTTCGGTCCCCCTCACTCCCGTCAATTCTTCTATCTCCTCTCTCTCTCTCTCTCTCTCTCTCTCTCTCTCTCTCTCTCTCTCTCTCTCTCTCTCTCTCTCTCTCTCTCTCTCTCTCTCTCTCTCTCTCTCTCTCTCTCTCTCTCTCTCTCTCTCTTTCTCACTCACTCTCTCTCTCTCACTCACTCACTCACTCACTCACTCACTCACTCACTCGCTCAGTCAGTCAGTCAGTCAGTCAGTTAGTCACTCACTCACTCACTCACTCACTCACTCACTCACTCACTCACTCACTCACTCACTCACTCACTCACTCACTCACTCACTCACTCACTCACTCACCCACCCACCCACCCACCCACCCACCCACCCACCCACCCACCCACTCACTCACTCACTCACTCACTCACTCACTCACTCACCCACCCACCCACTCACTCACTCACTCTCGCTCCCAAACTCACAACAAAACCATCAGCTCACTCCACTTCCCTCTTCTAACCTTCATCCCAAACTCCTACAAACCGACTCAATTGCTCAATTATTCAGTCTATCAAGCGAGAGCAAAGTTGATCGATCTCTCTTGTCTATCGTCTATCGTAATGAGCAGTGACCAAACACGCCCCCACTGGATAGGTGGTGGCTCTGTTGACTCTGTCAGTGTAGTGTTACCCAGGTGTTGCCAATCATTCTGGTCTTCTCTCTCTCTTTCTTTCTCTCTTTCTCTCTCTTTCTGTCTCTCTATCTATCTATCTCTTTCTCTTTCTTTCTCTCTCGATCTATCTATCTTTTTCTCTTTATCTCTCTCTCTCTCTCTCTCGATCTATTTATTTATTTCTCTCTCTCTCGATCTACATATCTCTTTCTCTCTCTCTCTCTCTACTATTTCTCTCTCTCTCTCTCTCTCTCTCTCTCTCTCTCTCTCTCTCTCTCTCTCTCTCTCTCTCTCTCTCTCTATCTATCTATCTATCTATCTTTTTCTCTTTATCTCTCTCTCTCTCTCTCTCTCGATCTATCTATCTTTCTCTCTCTCTCTCTCTCTCTCTCTCTCTCTCATCCTCTACTTCCCTCTCTCTAATTCATCATATACATTATTTATCCGTATCAAGCCTATAAAAAGTAACACCGTAATTTTCAGTTTTATTATGTGATTGAAATTTCTTCTTAAAAAAAGAAAAAGAAACGAAAAAAAAAATCATAATGATACTTTATTTCTGTTACATTAACGAGTGTAAAAAAAAAATTCATATATATATATTTTTCATTTTTATTTTATTCTGTCGTCGGAAATACGTATATATTTTTCTGATAAGAGAAACCGAACAGAATGTTAATGATTGTGATTAGAGTTTTTTTCCCATGTGGAAGGGGAGGGGGGTAAGGGGGCTAGAGGGGAAGTTTAACAAATGCATTATTTCTCTTGTTATTAGTGTCTATCTATCTTTATCTGTCTACCTGTATGATACGTCAATTAATCCTCCTATATCTGTTTATCTATTATCTTACTCAATTTTATTTACAAACACACACAAACATACGCAACGCAAATCAGACAAAGAAACAAAAAAATGAAAACAAATTACAGTAAAAAAAAATCACCTATGACACATAATCCAGCATAGAATATATAGGACATTATGACCAATTTGCATTCCGTAGTGACAGGAACTCTACCCCCCCCGCTTCTCTCCCCCTCCCCCCTCCCCGCTTCTCCTCCCCCCTCACCCCTTCCCCCCACCTCCAGCTAATCTCCCCCCATCCGGTCTGCCGCTTGATGGGGGGGGGGAGGGGGGAAAGGGGGTATCCCGACTAAAGGATTGTTTATTTTCCAATGTAGGAAGGACGTGTTGGAGAGGAGGGGGGGTAGGGGAGGGGGTGGGGGAGGGGAAGTGAGGGAGGGAGAGAAGGGAGGTGGAGATGGAGAGGGAGATGGGGATAGAGATAGGGGTAATAGGTATAGTGAGAGAGAGAGAGAGAGAGAGAGAGAGAGAGAGAGAGAGAGAGAGAGAGAGAGAGAGAGAGAGAGAGAGAGAGAGAGAGAGAGAGAGAGAGAGAAAGAGAAAGAAAGAAAGAGAAAGCGAAACAGAAAGAGAGAGAAACAGAGAAAGAAATAAAGAAAGAAAAAAATGAAAGAAAGAGACAAAAAAAAAGAGAGAGAGAAAAAAAAGAGAATCTGGACACGAACAAAAATCCGTCGAAAGTATACTCGAGCTTCATCCCTTGTTTTTGAGTCGAGCCGCATTCTGGCGCGGAATTGGCCGAATGGCGCGGATTCTTTTTCCATTTATGTCGGCGAATGGAAACTCGGCTTGGCGCTCTCTCTCTCTCTCTCTTCCTCTTTCTCTTTTTATCACTTTCTTTCTCTCTTTATCTCACTCTGTGTTACCTGTCTGTGTCTTTACATTGGCACTCTCCGTTTGTTTCTCGGTGTCTTTGTTTCTCTCTCTCTCTCTCTCTCTCTCTCTCTCTCTCTCTCTCTCTCTCTCTCTCTCTCTCTCTCTCTCTCTCTCTCTCTCTCTCTCTCTCTCTCTCTCTCTCTCTCTCTCTCTCTCTCTCTCTCTCTCTCTCTCTCTCTCTCTCTCTCTCTCTCTCTCTCTCTCTCTCTCTCTCTCTCTCTCTCCATCTTTCCCTATCTCTCTATCTTTACCTCTTCTTCCCCCACCCCCTCCCCTTCATCTACCCCTACCTCCCTCCCTCCTCCTCCTTCAGTAAATGTTTCTGAATCTATATCTATCTATCATTCTCAATGAATAGTATATGATCTCTCCTGAATCCTACAAGCTGTCTATAACTACACATTTCATGTTTCATGTTTGACTCCCACACCAGAGCCGGAACAGCTTCACTGAAATGTAAATGGGTAAAAACATCAACAGTATGTATGGTGAAATTGGGATAAACACACGTGTATCATACGATAATGGGAAACATTTTCCATCCCTCCTCATCTCCCCCCTCCCTCCCTCCCACTATCACTCCTTCCCTCCCTCCCACTATCCCTTCCTCCCTCCCATCCCTCCCTCCCTCCCACTATCACTCCTTCCCTTCCTCCCTCCTATCCCATCCTCTCATCCCTCCCTCCCTCCCTTCCTCCCACTATCACTCCTTCCCTCCCTCCCACTATCACTCCCTCCCTCCCTCCCTCCCTCCCATGCCCAAACAATAGCAAATGAGATGCAAATGCCATGCACTAGGCAGGTGTTAAGGTCGCAGGTGTGGGTGATAGCCAGTCGAGATATGCGTGACCAGCACCTGCTTTCCTTGTGGACATGGGAGCTGGGGTATGGGGGTGGGGCATGGGGAGTGGGGCATGGGGGGTGGGGGTTGGGGCATGGGAGCTGAGGTATGGGGAGTAGGGCATGGGGGGTGGGGCATGGGGAGTGGGGTATGGGGGTGGGGGGCATGGGAGCTGGGGTATGGGGGTTGGGGCATGGGGAGCGGGGCATGGGGAGTGGGGCATGGGGAGTGGGGCATAGGGAGGTGGGACAGGGGGAGTGGCGTATGGGGACTGGTTGCTGGTGTCTTTGTTTCCGGGGGATTGCGCCTTGCTTGGGTGCTGGCTTGTGTTTGTTATCTGTCTTTGTCTGTCGCTCAATCTCTCTCTCTCTATCTATTTTTTTCTGACTTCCTATCCATTTGTTGGTTTATTTAGCTGTGCCTTCCTTGGGTATATTTTCTTATCTCTCTTTCTCTCTCTCTCTTTCTCTCTCTCCCTGTTTCCCCCCCTCTCTCTCTCCTTTTTCTCTCTCCCTCCCTCCATCCCCTCTCTCTCTTCCTCTCTTGATCCTTCTTTCTCTCCCCCTATTTATCCTCCTCTTCTTTTATTCTTTCTCCCTCTCCCTCTCCTTTTATCTCGCTCTTTTTTTCTCTCCTTTCGTTAAGTAATTCACTCTCCATCACCTTTTTACTCTCTCATTATCGTTTTCTTCGTCCCTTCACGCCCACAGGGACTTCGTTAATCTAATAAATTACTGATCTCGAACGTCAAATTACAGCAGAATGAGAACCTAATTACGAAACTTAGAATAAGTAAAGCTCGTTATAGTTACGGAGTTTGAGAGCGGTGGACCGAATCTGGCGTGTTTTGTCCGTAGATTCCGAGAATTTTTGCTGATTGCTTTGTCTGTAAAAATGGTTGTATATACCTGCCAGCCTGCCTCTCTCTCTCTCTCTCTCTCTCTCTCTCTCTCTCTCTCTCTCTCTCTCTCTCTCTCTCTCTCTCTCTCTCTCTTCTTCTTCTTCTTCTTCTTCTTCTTCTTCTTCTTTTCCCTTTCCCTCTCTATCTATCAATCTATCTATCTCTCTTTCTCTTATCTTTCCTTATTTACGTTCTTCTCTCGTTCTTGCTGTTTCTCTATAGCCTCTTATTCTTCTCTTTGAAGCAAAGACATAGCTCAAATAAACATTACAAGAGCAGAACAAAAATCCGAAAAAGTTATTTTTTTAATTACAGCCATACGATGTCGTTTTTCAAAAAAATTCTTTCCAACAAGAGAATCAACAGGTGGTGTCAGTATGAACCATTTGCAACACAGGTGGAGCTGGAAGGGCCTCGTAGAACCATTGCACAGAGAATGATAAGTTGAACCGAGAGGCATTCGAGGAAGTTATTGGCAACACTGGTCTTGTGTCGAGGCAGCGTTGCCAAGGGAGGACGTGTTTTATTTTGGTGTGTGATGAAGACTCTGCTTTTGGAGACGCCAAGGTTGTGTGGTACCGCCATGCATTTTCTTGTACTTTGTAATCTTCTTCCTGCTTCTCCTCCTCTTCCTCCTTCTACTCACCTTCCTCCTCCTCTCTTCTATCCTCCTTCTCCGTTTCCATCATGTCCTCCCTTTCTCTTCCCCCCTCTCCTTTTCTTTCTTTATCTTCTTTTACCATCCCCTTATGCTTCTCCTCCTTCCACCTCCCTATCGTCCTCCTCCTTCTCTTCTTCTGTCTCCTCCTCCTTCTCCTCCACCTCCTCTTCCCCCTCCTCATCTCCTCTCTCTCCTCTTTTTCCTCCTGATATTCCTCTTCCTCCTCCACATCAACCACCTCCACCTCTACCTCCACCTCCACCTCCACCTCCACCGCCACCTCCACCTCCACCTCCACCTCCACCTCCACCTCCACCGCCACCGCCACCGCCACCTCCACCTCCACCTCCACCTCCACCTCCACCTCCACCTCCACCTCCACCTCCACCTCCACCTCCACCTCCTCCTCCTCCTCCCCCTCCTCCACCTCCACCTCCACCTCCACCTCCACCTCCACCTCCACCTCCACCTCCACCTCCACCTCCACCTCCACCTCCACCTCCACCTCCACCTCCACCTCCACCGCCACCTCCACCTCCACCTCCACCTCCACCTCCACCTCCACCTCCACCTCCACCTCCACCTCCACCTCTACCTTCACCTTTACCTCCACCTCCACTTCGCCCTCAGTTTTCTTCACTCCCTTATTCTCTTCTTCATATTCCTTCGGTTTCTTCCTCTTCCTTTTCTTCTTCCTCTTCCAAGTCGTCCTTCTCCTCATCTTCGTGTTATTCCTCTCCTTTTAATTTTGTTCTGTCCCCTTTTCCTTATCTCCTTGCTTCTATCCCTTCCTCGTGCCTCTTTCCTTCTATCCCTTCTCCTTCTTTCATTTCTTCTATTCTCTCTCCTTATCTCCCTTCTCCTTCTTTCATTTATTTTATTCTCTCTCCTTATCTCCCTTCTCCTATTCCTTCATCTCCTTCTTCTCCTCTAATTGTAATTTTTTCACGTTATTTCATTTATCCTTCAGCTTCTTTCCCTTTTCCTTCCTTTATCTCCTTCTATTTCTCTTCTTTCTCTTCTTTCTCTTCCTTCTCTTAATCCTTCCCCCTGCATATGTATTATTTATTATCTAATTTAATTCAATATAGTTCATTATTCACCTGCGTGTATATTATCGTATAATCCACTCGATTATTTAATTCAATATAATCAATTATTCCGTGTCAGTTTATTACGTTGAATGAAGAAAGGTTATTACCACATATCCAACATCAGAATATGTATATATATATATATATATATATATATATATATATATATATATATATATATATATATATATATATATATATATATATATATATATATATATTTTTTTTTTTTTTTGTCGGTGTGTGTCTGTCTCTCTTTTTTTTTTCTTTTTCTTTCTCTTTCTCTCTCTACCTCCCTTCCCCCTTCCTCCCTCCCTCCCAACCCCCCTACCATCCTCCTCTCTCTCCTCTCTCTCTCTCTACCACCTCCCTCTTTAGCCAACTCTCCCTCCCTCTCCCTTTCCCTCTCCCCCTACCACCCTCACTCCCTCCCTCCCTCCTCTTATTCTTCCCTCTCCCCTCCCCCTCCCTCCCCCTACCACCATCCCTCCCCCCCACCCTCTCTCCTTGCCCTTTTCACCTTTTTCTTCTGCGTAATAATCCTCGTCTCCTTCTTGTTCTCGTTCTCCTTGTTATACGTGTTCTCCTTCCTCTGTTGTTCCATCTTCTTATTTTATTTTTTTTTTTTTGTGCCTTGATCTTTACCCTCTTCTCCCTCCTACTCCTCCTCCTCCTCTTATTCCTTGACCTCTTCCTCGCCCTCCCTCTTTTACTTTTATTCATCTTTGGTCTCCTCTCCCCTCTCCTTTTCCTCCTCTTCTTCCTCTTTGTCCTTCTCTCTATTCTCCTTTTCCTTCTCCTACTCCTCATTTTCTTCTATCTCCTCTTCTTTCTCCTTGTTGGTCTCTTCCTCCTTTTCTTTCTTCTTCTCTTCTTTTCTCTTTTTGTCTCGTCTCTCTCTCTCTCTCTCTCTCTCTCTCTCTCTCTCTCTCTCTCTCTCTCTCTCTCTCTCTCTCTCTCTCTCTCTCTCTCTCTCTCTCTCTCTCTCTCTCTCTCTCTCTCTCTCTCTCTCTCTCTCTCCCTCCCTCCCTCCCTCCCTCCCTCCCTCCCTCCCTCCCTCCCTCCCTCTCCCTCTCTCCCTCCCTCCCTCTCCCTCTCTCCCACCCTCCCACCCTCCCTCCCTCCCTCCCTCATTCCTTCCTCCTCTCTCACAATTTCTCTAACTCCATATCTTTCCATCTCATTAAAATATAGAAAACATCTCCTTCACAGCCCAAAACCTCCATATAAAGAAGACCCGTTGTCCCTCCTGCCACTTACTACGTTATTCATAAAGGCTATTTATGATGACGTCACGGTACGGTTAGGCTGTTGGGTACAAGTGGAAATGTTCAGGTTAATTAGCAAGCACGGATTAAATTTTGAGATACTAATTATGTTATCTAAAACAAGTTAGGTTGCACGGGTTAGTGGGTATGGATTTTAATTAAAGAAAACTTTTGGTGAGAAAGCAAGATTTTTTTTTATGTTTATTAAGTTTTCCTTGCTCTACTTTCGTTATTTCTGATGTAATAGATTTTTTTTTTGTCTGTCTGTTTCCCCCACCCTCTTTCTTTCTCCCTCTCTATTTCTCTCTCTCTGTCTCTCACTCGATAGGTACAGAGCTGTTCAAACACATGTGTTACATTATGAAACACATAAGGGGCACTGGGTATAGGTGTGCTTGTGGGTACAGGTGAGGCAATGGGCACGGGTGAGGCAATGGGCACAGGTGAGAATGGGCACATGTGAGGCAATGGGTACATGTCAGGCAATGGATACAGTCAGGCAAAGGTTACAGATGAAGCAATAGGTAATGAGTACAGGTGAGGCAATTGGTATAGGTGAAGCAATGATGAGCACAGGTGAGGCAATGGGTACAGGTGAAACAATGGGTACAGGTGAAACAATGGGTACAGGTGAGGCAATGGGTACATGTCAGTCAATGGGTACAGGTGAGAATGGGCACAGGTCAGGCAATGGATACAGTCAGGCAAAGGGTACAGATGAAGCAATAGGTACATGTG
The DNA here is from genome assembly GCA_017312705.2 of Penaeus japonicus. Taxonomy (NCBI): domain Eukaryota; kingdom Metazoa; phylum Arthropoda; class Malacostraca; order Decapoda; family Penaeidae; genus Penaeus; species Penaeus japonicus. The sequence goes on from BOPN01001384.1 coordinate 15,831, forward strand.
AGGCAGTGAGTACAGGTGAAGCAATTGGTATAGGTGAAGCAATGATGAGTACAGGTGAGGTAATGGGTACAGGTGAGTTGGGTAGAAACCACTGCGCAGTTCCCCCGCCCACTACCCCACGCGTGTCAACAGGCTGGGAGGTAGCGTGGGCGGGGAGCGTGGGCGGGGAGCGTGGGCGAGAGTAGTGAAGCGTGATCGGGGGCGTGGGTGGGGAAAGGGAGGTGGGAGGGGGAGGGGATGTAGGGAATGTGTAGATATATATCAGAATAAATCTACTCTTAGAAGGTGTAGGTACATTCAGGTGTAGATATGCTATATAGATATATATTTCCTAACTGGTAATATAGATGTAAGTATTAGTATAAAGATGTATATTGCACGTCATATTTGTTATTAGGTATCAGGATGGAGTGACTGATGGAATGAAGGGCAGAGTGATCGACAATAAAGGTGATAGATATGTAGATAGATGTAAAAACACCTAGGTATTTAAAACACGAAGATAAACCATATATGAAGAGTAACTAAGTGATGCTAGGGTTGATTATGGAAATATTTGAATTAATATATTTGTATAGATATTCAAGAACAGTTGCGAAAAAGGTCGATAGATATTTGCATAAATGAAACATGCAATTAATAGGCAAAGGAGAGAGAGAGAGAGAGAGAGAGAGAGAGAGAGAGAGAGAGAGAGAGAGAGAGAGAGAGAGAGAAAGAACGAAGAACGAAAAAAAATTGGGGAGAAAGAGCTACAGAAAGAGAACGGGATTGAGAGAAAGAGAAAGAGAAATAAAGATTGCAAGAAAACAAATGAAATAGAGAAATAATGACTATCAGTAAAACAGAAAATAGAAACAAGAAAAAAAGAGAAAGATAAACATATAATGAATAATAAAAACAAAAGAGAAGAAGCACTGAAACCAAGAATTAGAAAGATAGTCTAGATAAATGAAAAAGATACCTAATAACAAAATAACTCAGAAAAACAACAACAACAACTACAAAAAAAAAAAAAAAAAACATTGCCGAGTCATATGTGCACAGTCTCGTCTCACTCCCGCCACCGCATCAGCGAATCACATTTCTCGGTTTGTCTCGTCCTTTGTTTTGATTGGCTAATTTTCCCTGTTGTTTGACAAAATATCATGAAAGGTAACGGAAAAAGTACGGTACTCACAATAGTTAGTGAAATAATTATGGTTTATTGTATCTGTTAGTTGGTCGGAATTTCAGAATTTTAAAGAGGAAATAAATCATGAGTTTTAAAAGACTCGGTCGAGACAGGAGGCCTGGTTTCAGCCTAGATCATCTGATGCGGCGAAATCTTATAGGCCTACACACAACCGAGAAAAAAAAAAAAAAAAACGGAAAAAAAGAGAGATAAAAAAACAACAACAGACTGTGTAGAAAGTGACATTTAATGAAAGATTTGAAAGCATGCGAAGTTTTTTTTTTTTTTCTTGCTTGAGTTGTATGTGTATTTAATAAATACAGTATATATTTGTGTATAATGCATAGCACATGCTAGACATGTATATGTATACACACACACACACACACACACAAACACACACTCACACACACAAAAATTTGACAAACATAAATACAGATTAAGGAGAAGAAGAAGCAAAAGAAGAGGAAGAGGAAAAGGGGGAAGAAGCAGAATTATCATGATTATATTCATAATGAAAATTGTAGACGAAAAATTGTAATAATGATAATAGTAATGATAATTAAAAGAAGGAAAAAATCACTAGAAGAAAAAGGAGAAAAAAACAACATATATACCGCACATATTTTCAACACATCCCAATTCTTTTCACCTTTTATGCCTCATCCCTTATCCCCCCCCCCCGCCTCAGCCCCCGCCTCCCGCACCTGTAATTCAGTTGCGAAATGCCCAGCGTTGCCAAGGTCACACGTCCAGAGGTCCTACGAGACCCTGCTTGCTTGCTTGCTTGCTTGCTTACTTGCTTGTCGTGGCAGGGAGACCGGGCGGCCTTCTCGGGACTGTCTCCGGCCTGTTTCCTTCTCCTTCTTTCATCTCGTCCTTTTTTCTTCTTCTTTTCTTTCCGTTTTATTTTTTTTCCTTCTACTTCATTGTCATCTTCTTCATTGTATGTATATATCTATCTACCTATCTGTGTGTGTATACGTATATATATATATATATATATATATATATATATATATATATATATATATATATGTATATATATATATATATATATATATATATATATATATATATATATATATATATATATATATATATATATGTGTGTGTGTGTGTGTGTGTGTGTGTGTGTGTGTGTGTGTGTGTATGTATATATATATATATATATATATATATATATATATATATATACATACACACACACACACACACACACACACACACACACACACACACACACACACACACACACACACACATATATATATCGTCCTTCCCTCCTTTATTTTCTTTACCTCTCATTCTTTAATTGTCTTGTTTTTTTCCAGTTTCTAGTGTATTTCTTTATTGTTAATGATTTTTTATTTGTGTTTAGATCTGTTTATTTATATTTTTGTCTCTCTCTCCTTCCCCATCACTCTCTCTCTCTTTCTGTCTCTCTGTTTGATCTCACTTATGCACTTTCTCTCTCTCTCTCTCTCTCTCTCTCTCTCTCTCTCTCTCTCTCTCTCTCTCTCTCTCTCTCTCTCTCTCTCTCTCTCTCTCTCTCTCTCTCTCTCTCTCTCTCTCTCTCTCTCTCTCTCTCTCTCTCTCTCTCTCTCTCTCTCTCTCTCTCTCTCTCTCTCTCTCTCTCTCTCTCTCTCTCTCTCTCTCTCTCTCTCTCTCTCTCTCTCTCTCTCTCTCTCTCTCTCTCTCTCTCTCTCTCCCTCCCTCCCTCTCTCTCTCTCTTTTTCTCTCTCTCTCTCTCCCTTTCTCCCCCCCCCCTCTCTCTCTCTCGCACTCTCACTCTTTCCTTCCTTCCTTCCTTCCCTTCTCACTTTATCCCTTTCTCCTCCCTCTCTCTCTCATTCTTTCTCGTTTTTTTTTCTCTCTCTCTGTCCTCCACCAACTGAAAAACCCTGAAATACCGTAGAGAAAGCATCGGGGCCTCCAGCTGAAATCCTGAAAGAGCGGAAGCCTGTGAAACCCATTGAGAAACCTCCTGAAGAACCCGTCCCATATCCTGCGGGGCATCGACGTCTAAAAGAAGTCCTTTGACGTTGTAGTCCTTGATTCCTGTCAAAGGGGCGTGACGTCTCGTGGGCGGTGCTTGGATATCAGGGGCTCGGTAAAGATGCTGATTCTGAAAGACTGAGATTCAGGGTAAGATTAGCTGGAATATGCCGTATCTGTGACGGGTGTAGATTCTGTAGATTCAGCGCCATGCATGTTGAACTGAATGCAGATATGGATGGACTGAATTATTTTAATGTAGGTGTTATATCAGCTAAAACATATACGTGCATACATCCCATCAAACTGATACAGAATTATGATGTAAGTAGTTACGATAAACACTCACTGACATCAAAGGACAAGCACTAAGCCATCCCAGCAGATTGATACGAAGATAAACACATTAAACTAAACGTGGATCTATAGACGTGAAATCATCAAATGGACACAGGATCGCAAAACGACATCAAGCAATAGAGACACACACACACACAGGCACACAGATGGACAGACATACATAAAGCCAGACAGACACAGATGGACAGACATACAGAAAGCCGTACAGACACTCATAAAGCCAGACAGAAACAGAAGGACAGACACATATAAAGCCAGACAGACACAGATGGACAGACACACATAAAGCCAGACAGACACAGATGGACAGACATACGTAAAGCCGGACAGACACACATAAAGCCAGACAGACACAGATGGACAGACAAACGTAAAGCCGGACAGACACACAGACATACTCCCTGAGACGCAACTTCAAAGGATGGGACCAGCAGCAGGTGGTGAAGCCATCGGTTTTAGATCAACCCCCCCTTTCCCCTCTTCCCCCCCACTCTCCCCTTACCTTGCCCCCCTCGGAATCTCTTCCCTCTTCCCCCCCTCCCCGTCCCTCCTCCCACTCCTCCCCATCCCCCTCGTTATCCCGGTGCCATCAGACCCCCTTTACCCCTTCCCCCCTCCCCCCTACTCCTTATTCCGGTGCCTCTAGGTACCCACTCCCCCCTCCCTCCTCCCATCGTTCCTAATCTCGGTGCCATCATAGACCCCCTCCCTTCCCCTCTCCCCCTTCCCCCACCTCTTCATCCCTCCCCAACTCTTTTTCCCCTTCTCCCCCACCACCTCTCTCTCTCCCTCACCCCTATCCATAATCCTCTCTGATTCATGGCCTCTCCCTCCCTCCCTACCTCCGTCCGTCCGTCTCTCCCTCCCTCCTTCTCTCCCTCCCTCCCTTCTTCCCCCCTTCCTCTCCCTCCCTCCCTCCCTCCCTCTGTCCCTCCTCCCCCTTCCCTCCCCCCTTCCACTCCCTCCCTCCCTCCCGTCCCCCCTTCCCCTCCCTTCCTCACCCTCCCTCCCTCCCTTCCCTCCCCCCTTCCTCTCCCTCTTTCGCTCCCTCCCTCCCTTCCGTCCCACCTTCCTCTCCCTCCCCCCTACCTCCCTCCGTCCCCCCTCCCCCATTAGTCGAAAGCTGAGTGGGAGGAGAGAAAGTCCTTCTGCATTTGCATGAAAAGATGGTGGAAAGGAAAGAAGAAAAGTTGCATGAAAGGAAATGAATGGCGAAGGAAGAAAAAGAATATGACTAAGATTGAAACGAATATTACGAAGATTGGAGATGGGAAAATGAATAAAGATGATAAGAAAAACAACATTTGCGATAAACATATCAATGGATAGCGTGATGGGGAAAGGGAAGGGCAAACAGAGGGAAGTGTGTTCAGTTAATTTTTTTTTCTTTGAATTGTTTCTAACACGTAATTTTAATTTCTTTTGTTCTCTCTATGCAACATTTTTTTTTCTTCTTTTTTTTTCTTCTTTTTTTTTTTTTTTTTTAGCTTCACTACGTATTGCATAAAAAATTCACAGCCTATTGTATTTTTTTTCTCCCTCCATGTTCTTCCCCGTTTCGAGATAAAATCAAAAGAAAGAAAAGAAAAATCACACACACACACACACACACACACACACACACACACACACACACACACACACACACACACACACACACACGCACACATCCCTTTTTATCCTGGGGTCCACAGACATTCGATGTCCAATCAGGCTGGGGTCCACAAATCCGTGTTTCCCACATACACCTGCTCGAGGGACCCCAAAAAGCAATGAAACCTGCACATGCTCGGAACTCCCATTAAGGGGGGGGGGGGTCTTTCTCTTAGGGGTAGGGTGTGGGGGGGTAGGGGATGGATAGATGGGAGAAGGATAGGAGAAGGGGGAGGGGTGATGGGGAGGAGGGCGGGAGGGGGGAGGGAAGTAAAGGGGAGGGGGAGTGACAGGGAGAAGGGAGGTGTACGGGGGAAAGAGGGTAGGGGGGATAGGGAGATAGGGGGAAGAAGGGGTGTACAAAGAGGGGATGAGGGGGGAATGGGAATGTGCAGAGAGGGGAGGGGAGAGGGAGGAGAGGGGAGGGGAGAGGGAGGGGGAGGGTCACTGCATAACCTGGCGTGGCACAAAGCTTTTGTAGTGAGAGGGATAGCTATCTATTGCCAGAAGGTCGAGATTCGCTTGAATAACCCACGGGATTAAGCCTTTAGGGACAGTGCAGGTGAACGGATCAATGGTGCGGGTGTCTTGGTCAGTTTGCGTGGGGGGGGGGGGGTATGAGGGAAGGGAATGGGAGGGGGGGTGAAATGAAGAAGGAAGAGGGGTTGAAGGAGAGGAAATGATGGAGAGGGAGACGGGGGAAGGGGGTGAAGGAGGAGAAGAGAGGGGAAGGTAATGAAGAAGGACAGAGGGAAGAGGGAAGGAGAATTAGAGGGGAAGGAAATGAGGGGAAAGGACAGGTAAGTAGGAAGCGAAGGAGGGTAGAGGACAGAGGGGAAGAAAAGAAGGAGATGGGAGAGGTGAGTAGGGGAAGAAGAAGAGTCGAAGGATAAAGAGAAGAGTTAGAAAACAAAGGAGAAGGGTAGAGAGAGGAAAGAAGGAGAAAGAGAGGGAGGCAAAGGCAGAAGAAGATAAATGGAAAGAAAACACGGGAAAAGGAAAAGAAGGAAATCGGTAGAAGGAGAGAGGAAAATGAAGAAGTTTAGAGGGGAAAGAAATGAAAACGAAGGTCAGAGGAGTAAACAATAAAACAAAGAAGAGAGAAGAATTGGATAAAAGAGGAACAAGATTGATCGAAAAAAAAATCGAATAAAAATTACTAGGTAGAGAAGAAAAAAAGGAAAAAAAAAAATGAGTAAAGAAGGAGAGAAGGAGAATGAAGAAAAGTAACACGTAATAAAGTAAGTAAAAAAAGGAGGGATAACGTAGGATAGAAAAGAAAACTGGAGGTAAACTAGATGTTAAAGGAAGGGAGTGATGATTATAAGTGAAATGGGGAGACAGGAAAGAAAAAAAAAAAAGAAACAGGAGAAGAAGAAATTAAGAGATAAGAGACGGAATAGAAAGAAGAGGAGATAAATAATATCAAAGCACGACAAAGAAATGTAATAGAGGAAAAAAGAGAAAAAAACAAAAAAGCATCTGAAA
>BOPN01001384.1:27500-30000 GCA_017312705.2 Penaeus japonicus
AGGAAAGCGAGGGAGACAAAACGAGTAGAGGGAGAGCGAGCGATAAACACCCTATCCCCCCACCCCATTCCCATCCTCCCTCCCCCTACACGCCCCCCCCCCCCTCCAACGGCGCTCGTTTGAAGCCCATCACGGAATTTGGATCAATATAGAGCAGCTTCCAGTGAGGGGGGGGGGGAGGGTACTTGAGGGAGAAGGGGGGAGGATAGTGGAAGGGGGATAGGGGGCGGGTGGGGGGGTGAGGAAGTACTCAATGGGGGGGTGGGGGGTGAGTCGGGGTGAAGGGAGAGTGGTGGGGGGGGGGCGGGAGGGTACTAGAGGGAGAAGGGGGAGGATACTGGAAAGGGGATAGGGGGCGGGTAGGGGGGGTGAGGAAGTACTCAATGGGGGGGTGGGGGGGGTGAGGCGGGGTGAAGGGAGAGGGGGGGGCGGGGGCTTAAAGAGTACGAGTGTGCAGGCGCCGCGGCAGGCTTTCCATAGGGTAGGCCTGGGCGAGGAAGTAAGAAGTTCGTCGTGTTATTATTGTTGTTGTTTTGCTGTTGTTATTATTGTTATCTTTTTAGGGTTATTAGCAATATCATTGTTATCTTTATCATCTTTTAAATCATTATTATTATCATTATTATTGCTATTAGTATTATTATTATTATCCTTATTATGATCCCTATTATCATTATTATTACTATTATTGCTATTATTATTATTATTATTATCATTATTATTATCATTATTGTTATTTTCATTGTTCTTATCATCATTATTATCATTATCGTTATTATCATTATTATTACTATCATTATTATTGTTATTACTATTATCATTAGTGTTATTATTATCATTAGTGTTATTATTATCATCATTGTGATGATGATCATCATCATTATCATGATCTCCATTATGAGTGATAATAGCAATAAGGATAATAATGATAATCATAATTCTTCCTTATCATTATCATTACTATCATTACTATTACAATTAGTATAAAGTAATTTTCTTAATCATTTCATCTCGGCTTCCGCAAGAGTTAACCTCAAGTAACTAATTACATAACCCAACAGAGGGTCTAACACTTTTTTTTTAATTAATTTAGAAAACTCAATTTCATCTGCGAAGCATCATGGCAGAATGTCCGAGTTAGCGAAAGGTCAGACTGTCATGATTTAACCAGATTCAACCGGATTCAGAGAGGTGCATTCTTTTTATATATATTATTTTGCATTTTTTGAAGCTTCGTTTTAATTGTGGGATTTGTGAAGATTTTTTTTTTTTCTTCTTCTTTCTCTTCTCTTTCTGGTGTCCCTTTTTTTGGTCTTGTTCTTCTCCTCTTGGTCCTCTTCCTCCTTCTCTTCCTCCTTCTCCTCTTTGTGTTTCTTATCTTTACCTGCCTCCAGGTTCTCCTCCTCTCCTCTTCTTTTTCGTCTTCTTTTTTCTTCTTCTTCCACTCCTCCTCTTTCTCCTTCTCTTCTTCCTCACCTCCTTCTCTTCCTCGTTACTCCTCATTCTCCTTTACCTCCTTATCTTCCTCCTCCTCCTCGTACTATTCCACCTCCTCCTCTACCTCCTTATCCTCCTCCTCCTCCTCCTCCTCCTCCTCGCATCATTCCTCCTCCACCTCCTCTTCCACCTCCTTCTCCATCTCCTCCTCCTCGCACTATTCCACCTCCTCCTCCACCTCTTCTACCTTCTCTTCTTCCTCCTCCTCCTCCTCCTCGCACCATTCCTCCTCCACCTCCTCTTCCTCCTCCTTCTCCTTCTCCTCCTCCTCATCTCACATTCCACCTCCTCCTCCACCTCCTCTTCCACCTCCTTCTCCTCCTCCTCCTCCTCCTCCTCCTTCTTCTCCTCTTCCTCCTCCCTCTATCCACCCTCATTCTCTCGCGTCCTATTTCATAATCCAATTTCCGAGATGTCAGGGTTCATAGCGAGAATATTTGCTTTGGTAAACAACGCTAGATTTCGGTTCTTGTCGCGGCATCATTTCCTCGTTACGCACACACACCTCAGCCCCTCAAGCCGGCCTCGCGCGTGTATGCACGGAAAATTGAGAGAATTTTATTTATATGTATATATATATATATATATATATATATATATATATATATATATATATATATATATATATATATATATATGTATGTATGTGTGTGTGTGTGTGTGTGTGTGTGTGTGTGTGTGTGTGTGTGTTTGATGCATTTATTTCTTTATTTATCTATAGATATAATGTAAGAGAGAGAGAGAGAGAGAGAGAGAGAGAGAGAGAGAGAGAGAGAGAGAGAGAGAGAGAGAGAAAGAGAGAGAGAAAGCAGCATTGGAAGTTGAGAGAATAACAAAAGAAGAAGGAGAATAAGAAGAGAAAGGAAAATTAACAGATAAAAAAATACTTGTTTGTAAGAAACCATACAATAGAAAGTAAAAATTCTCCGGTCTCTTACGCCCCCTTTCATTCTCTTTCCTTCGCTCTTTCCTCTTTATTTCCCTCCTTCCCTCCATCTTCCCT
>BOPN01001384.1:35260-37760 GCA_017312705.2 Penaeus japonicus
GCAGGTGGGAGGTAAAACATCTTGCTATTGTAAACAAGTATTAGGAACTTAAGATTATAAATACAAATCTTTCTGTCTCCTTTTGTCTGTTCGCCTTTTTTTCTTTCTCTCTCTCTCTCTTTCTGTTTATAGCTCTATCTATCTGTCTCTGTGTATTTGTCTTTTTGTTTGTCTGCTTGTCCGTATCTCTTTCTTTCTCTTTCTCTTACTATCTCTCTTTGTCGATCTCTGCTACTCTCTCTCTCTCTATCTGTCTATATATCTCTATCTCTCTCTCTCTCCCCCTCCCCTCGGTCTTTCTCTACCTATCTCTCAATATTTCTCTCTGCATCTATCTATCTTTCAATCTCTCTGTCTCTCCCTCTAACACTCTCTTTCTCTTTCAATCTTTCTGTCTCTCCCTCTAACACTCTCTTTCTCTCTCTCATTCAGTATGCGTTTGTGCGCATGCGTGTTACGATCCTGCATGATACGTTTCATGGCAACGTGCAAATGGCAAGAGAAGTGCCCGATTGAACAACATTGCTCGGTACGCAATTCTCCATTTAACACAGAATAACAAATCAATTGCAGATGTTGTGTTACCAAGTTTAGATGTATTTGCGTGAACTGCGCGTATGGTTATGCAACTTAGTTTGTAATTATACTCACAAACATACGGATGCACACTCGCGTATGATATATATAATATATATAGATATATATATATATATATATATATATATATATATATATATATATATATATATATATATACAGGAAAACAAGCGCCATGCAAAAATATACAGAAATAAACAATCACAGGAAAACATAAACAGACGCAACTGCCCCCAAGAGAAACATACAACACACACACACACACACACACACACACGAATTACCGCCCATTGACTTGCACATACGCACACGCGCGATAGAGCTATGTAGCCCATAAAGAGAAGATCGGCCCCGCTAAGAACCTCCTAAAAATGCTATACCGCCCTTGATGCAATATCTTCTCCCTCCCCCTCTCTCTCTATCCCCCCTCCCCCATAGCAGTGCCACCCAGACACTAACGGAGGCGGAGGCGGCGGTGGTGGTCCGGATTCCAGGCACGGTGCCTCGTGTGCCATATGGAGATCAAATAGTCTTTAATGACTCGACGTAGATGGCGAGCGCCTTTGTGTTCTGATGGCGATGTTGCCTTAAGGCCCAGGTGCGACAGGTTGCATGACCTCTCGCGTTGACCCAAGCGGAAACAGGAGCAGGCTTGTGCTTGTGTGGGAGGAGCATCTTTTTGATTGTGGTTTGCGTCTTTTTGTGTTTTTTTATATGTTTTTTTTTATGTTTAATAGGATGGAATACATGTAAATACATATACATATACATATGCATACGCACTCACACACACACACACATACACACACACACAAACACACACACACACACAAACACACACACACAAACAAACACACACAAACACACATACACACACACACACACACACACACACACGCTAGAATATGTACGCACTCATACCAACGACCAACGTACTGGCACAAGACAAGACGCAACGAGACGTATCCGGTCATAAATAGTGCGTGGGAAGATATAAATATCTAGCAACACGTGTGTACATTCCAGGCGACTTTTTTTTTTTGTCTCTAAGTCCTTTCCATTCTTTCTTTTTTATTATGTTTTTTTTTTTTTTTTTTTTTTTTGTCTTTCTGTATTTTTTTTTTTTTTATCGTGTATACGTTTATTGTTGTGTGTGATTGTTTATGTGTGTTTGTTTGTTTGTATGTGTGTGTGTGTGTGTGTCTGTTTGTTTCTTTGTGTGTGTGTGTGTGTGTGTGTGTGTGTGTGTGTGTGTGTGTGTGTGTGTGTGTGTGTGTGTGTGTGTGTGTGTGTGTGTGTGTGTGTGTGTGTGTGTGTGTGTGTGTGTGTGTGTATGTGCGCAAGCGAACGTGCATGCGTACGTGTATGTATGTGTTTGTATGTCTGTGTACATGTGCGTTCATTTATGTGAGTGCCTGTGCGTATTTATGCGCATGTTTCAGTGAGAGTGGATCACTATACACGTGTGAATACTTACATATTCCCAGTATTAAAGCAACACACACACAAAAGATAGTAGAGCAAATGACACCCCTACGACACAGCACTGAATACCTTCTTACAGCTGATGAATAATCACTGATGAATATCCCTCATTCATCCTTCAGTGTCAACTTACCTGTAAAGAAAAAAATGGAAAGACATTAGTTGTCATCGTAAATTTATATCAGTTGAAAAAAATATATATTAGAGGACTAAGTCAAGTGAGAAATAAGGGAGATGTGAAGAAGGAGGGAAAAAAGTTAATTGAAGAAAGGGGATGAGGGGAAGGATGGGGGAGGGGATGAGGGGAAGGATGGGGAGAGGGGATGAGGGGAAGGATGGGGAGAGGGGATGAGGGGAAGGATGGGGAGAGGGGATGAGGGGAAGGATGGGGAGAGGGGATGAGGGGAAGGAAGTGAGA
>BOPN01001384.1:42760-50260 GCA_017312705.2 Penaeus japonicus
AAAGAGGGCTGAGAATCCACACAAACTCAGGTATAATAATTCATATCAAATATTTATAAAAATATTAATTGAAGATGCGTGAATACAGCATGTATACACAAAAGGTCATGCAAATACATGTATGCATACACGAAATGCGCGCGCAGACAGAAGCAAACTTACACTCATTCACACTCACACGCACATACGCACAGACGTTCGGCTATATACACATACACATACATGTATACACTTGTACTTACACTCAGTCTCACGCACACACACACACACATTCACATACACAAAGCCACCCTTCCACACACACACACACACACACACACACACGCACACACACACAGATACTCACTTATTCCCTCCCTAACCCCCCCCCCCCCCAAGAAAAAAAAAGGTCTCAACAAATTAAGATTTAAGTCAATCAAGCGGGGAAGGAGGGGATGGGGGGGGGGAGGGGAGGGAGGGTTTAGCTAAAGTTACAAGAAACCGATATGATTACGAAAAAAAAAATCTACTTAATCTCTCGTCTTTTATTACTGTTGTTAACATCATCATTATTATTGTTATTTTTGTTATTATTATTATTATAATTATTTTCATCATTATTTTAATAATTATCTCAACCTTACTATCATTACTATTATCATCATCATCAATATAATCATTATTACTATTATCATCACAATCATTATCATTATCACCATTATCACCACTGTAATCCATATCAAATGATCATGATCATGAATATCATCACCATCATTGCCATTATCATCATCATCATCATCATCATCATCATCATCATCATCATCATCATCATCATCATTATCCTCTCAATAATACTATCAGTATCATTTCTCTTTTATTTATTTTCGATAAAAAAATCGCTTTATATATTTTTGGTTATGGGGGGGCATATCGAGAAAATGACGAACGTTACCTTTCTAACGAGGGGGTCATTATAGGTAATTACTGGCACAAATGAGTTAGCATTGGCTTGTTAAGTCGTGATGCGGGGGGAGGGGTGGGGGGGAGGGTGTGTGGGAAGGGATGGGGTGGGGAGGGTGTGTGTGGAGAGGGGGAAGGGGGGAGGGAAAAGAGAAGGAAGGGATAAAGAGAGGAAAAGGGAAAAGGGGAGGTAGGAGAGGAGGAGGAGGAAGAAAGGGTGAGGGAGAGGGGAAGGGGAAGGGGGGAGGAGGAGGAGGAAGGAAAGGGAGAGGGGAAGGGGAGGTAGAGGTAGAGGGAGAAGGAAAAGGTGGAACGGGAGAGAGAGGGGTGCAGTGAGAGGGAAAAGAAAAGGAGGAGGAAGGAGAGAGAAAAAAGTATGGAGGGAGAGGGAGAGAGGAGAAAAAAGTTGAAAGGGAAAAATGGGAGAAAATAAAAAATGATATAATTAGATAATAATGACAATTGTAATAGTAATTATAACAATAACAGCACCAACAATGAAAACAAGAATAACAATAATGATAATATTGATAAGGATACAAATAATAACAAAATAAAACGGTGCAAGACATATCACGTACAAAAAAAAAAAAAAAAGAGAGAAGGAGAGAAACGTAGAGAGGAGATAGAGAAGAGCGAGAGGGAAGTAACCTGTAATTGTGACATATAAAGACAGACGGGTCATGACTTTTCTTTCCTTAAATATAGACATATGGGGAAACTTTTTTTTTACTTTTTTGTTCTTGTTCTTATTTTTTTCTTCTTCTGCTTCTTCATTTTTGTTGTTGTTTTTGATTGATCTTCCTTCTTGTCATTAGAGAAAGAGAGAGAGAGAGAGAGAGTGAGTGAGAGAAAGAGAGAGAGAGAGAGAGAGAGTGAGTGAGAGAAAGAGAGAGAGAGAGAGAGAGAGAGAGAGAGAGAGAGAGAGAGAGTGAGAGAAAGAGGGCGGGGGGGGGGGGGGTGAGAGAGCGACACAACCACAAACACCGCAGAGAGAAAGAGAGAGAGAGCGAGTATGAGAGAGAGAGAGATAGACAGATAGATAGATAGAGAGAGAGAGAGAGAACAAAATCAAAGGGAAAAGGGAATAGCAGGAAGCCAGATTATATGAGATAGTAACCCCCCTAAAAAAAACAATAAAAAATAAAATGATAATAAAAAAGAGGAGTGAGAAACGTCACACACAGAGAAATTGAAAGAGATAAAAGACAATGTAAAAAAAAAAATAATAAAAAAAATCCAGGGTGAATTCATAGAAGTCATTGAGGGGAATGGAATGGAATAGAAGGAAGGGGAAACTGAATAAAACGTTAAAGGGGGCTATAATATTAGAAGGGGATGAGGGAGAAAAACGCGATAGAAGGAGAATGAAAGAAAGAATGAGAGATAGATCCAATTTAGAGATGATATTAGGAGGAGAGTGAAAGTTCGAGATTTTTTTTTTTCTCTCTTTCTTTCTCTTTATATCTCCCTCCCCTCCCTCTCTGTCTCTCTCTTTCTGTCTCCATCTCTGCACGTCTATCTTTCTCACTCCCACTCTCTCTCTTTTTCTCTCTACACATCAACATATCTATCCATTGGAAAGAAGTTGACACAAAAGTCTGAAACAATTTATGTCATCTCTCTCTCTCCCGTTCTCTCCTTCTTTCTTTCCTCCCTCTATCTATCTATTGTCTATCTGTCTGAGTTTCTCTCTCTTTCTCTCTCTTTCTCTCTTCTTTTCTAGTTCCCCCTTCCTCTGTCATCTTGTGTATTTATCCAAGTTGGATACATAATTTCTTCTTCCTTTCCTTCTCTCTTCCTTCTTTCCTTCTTTCTTTCCTTCTTTTCTTTTCTTTCTTTTCTCCAATTTAATTTGATTTGAAAAAGTAAACACATGAAGAAAAAAACAAAAAAAGCTTGTAAATAATTGTCTGCTTAAAGTGCCCAGTAAGAAAAATGTGACGAGGGAAAAATGGGCGAAGATATAATGTTCAGCCAAATGGAAGAGTGAGCCACACGTTAACAGGGCTTGTAAGAACTGAGGCAAGTATAGGGGTGATATATTAAATAATATGTGAAATATGAGGATGAGGATGGGGGGAGGGGGAGGGGAGGAGGGGGAGGGGGGGAGGGGGAGGAGGAGGCGTAAAGCAGGGTAGGGGAATGGGCATGGGGATTAAAAAGAACAACAGGGAAATGAGGTGGAGAAGGGGGTAGAAAGGTAGGGATGAGGAGGTGGAGAGGGTGTGGAAAAAAGTAGAGAGGGGAGGAAATGGGGATGGAAGAATGTGAAAGAGTTATAGAAAAGAGAGAATAGGTGGATACAGAGGGAAGAAAAGAGGGTTGGAATGGAGGGGGTGGGTAGAAAAGGAGGACGGAAGGAGGGGTGAAAAGCAGGGAAGGAAATGAAAAAAGGTAACAAAGCAGGAGATGGAAGGAGATAGGAATGTGGAGAGGGGATTGGAATCGGGTAGAAATGCCAGGAGAGAAGATAGAACGAGATAGATAAGCAGGGAGTGGCATGGAACAAAGTGTCAAAGAAACGGGGAGGAAAAGGGGCAGAAATAACCTAAAAGCTAAAAGGAAGGAAGTGAAAAGGGATAAGGAAAGCGGGGAAGGAGGTGGAAGGAGATAAGGAACGCGGGAAGAAGGTGGAAGGAGATAAGGAACACGGGAAGAAGGTGGAAGAGGATAAGGAAAGCGGGGAAGGGTGATAAAGGGAGGGGAGGCTGACTGGAAAAACACGAGTTAATCAAATGAAGGGGGAAAATTGTATCAGTTTCCTTTCATTATCCAGCAAAAACTCTACCTAACCAAGACGAATTAGCGAACACAACCGAACGAAACTTAACGAAACGACCCAATACCAACTTACGCAAAAAAAGAAAAGAAGACAAAAGAAAAATGATACCAAAACTTCCCCCCCCCCTCCTTAAAACAAAAGAAGAAAAAGAGAGAGAGAGAGAGAGAGAGAGAGAGAGAAACAACAATTTAACAACAATGGACAAATACAAAGACCAAATCAATAACAATGAAAGAAGACATCCTACGAAAAGAGAGAAAGAAGGAATTACCCAAAGGACTTCACAAGGATAATTTCAGATCCCTGAGCTATTATTAGAGCGAAGAGGAGGGGAGTCTAGGCCACCTGAGTCAATTAAGCTATCGGGGAAATTGATTAAGGTCTACTAGAAGTACTAAGTGCTAAGACGACCAGAATTCTTTCCATATCTACTGGAAGTTCTACTACTAGGACTACAGGACGACTTACTGGATCTACTACAAGTACTGCTAGAAAACAACTAGAATTACTAGTACTACGAGTTGTACGAGAACCAATACTTGAACTACCAGGAGTGTTAAAACTACCAGAACTAATACTATAACTATCATTTGAACTACTAGTACGACTACTAGTCCAGGTTGCAGTAGCGAGGGAGAAGGCCAAAAAGAGAAGAGGGAGCAATAGTGGGAGAGAAAATAGAGAGAAGGATGATCGGAAAGGGTGAGGGAATGATAAATAGAGAGAAAGAGAGAATGTGTGTGTGTGTGTGTGTGTGTGTGTGTGTGTGTGTGTGTGTATGTGTGTGTGTGTATGTGTGTGTGTATGTGTTCGTGCGTAAGTGAGCCAGAGTATGTATATGCGTATAAGTGTGTTACTGGATGCCTGAACGTGTGGTCATGTGTGTATATTCGTGCGTGTGTATGTGTGCGCGTGATGAGATGAGGTGTTACGAGAGCTATTTTGGCAAAGGTTGTAGACAACAAAGCTCGCTTTAGTAGCACGTGGTCGAATGTGTGTTAGCGAGGGGGGTGGGGGAGGGTGGAAAGGGTGAAGGGGGGAGAGGGATGGAGGAAGGGGAGGGAGTGAAGAGTGGGAGGGGGGGAGGGAAGGAGGGTCTGCAGATGACCTCTTTATGTAATTGTTGATCTGTTTGTTGTAATTGATGTTTTCCCTTTATTTTTTATAAAACATTTCTATTTCTGTTGATAAACCTCCTCGAATAGCATCCATCTCCTCCTTCCTCTCCCCGCCTCTCTCTTTCCCCTCCCCTTTTCCCTTCCCCTCCCCTCCTCTCCCTTCCCTTCCCCCTCTTTTCCCTTCCCTTCCCCTCCTTTTCTTTTCCCCCCTCCCCTTTTCCCTTCCCCTCCCCTCCTCTCCCTTCCCTTCCCCCCCTTTTCCTTTCCCTTCCCCTCCTCTCCCCTTTACCCTTCCCCTCTTCTCCTCTCCCTTCCCCTCCCCTCCCCTCCCCTTTTCCCTTCCCCCCTCCTCTCCCTTCCCCTCCCCTTCACTTTTCCCTTCCCCCCTTCCTCTCCCTTCACCTTCCCTCCCCTCCTCTCCCTCCCCCTCCCCTCCCCTTTTCCCAAAGACACGAAGACCCAGTGATGCGATACGCTTATGCAAATGACCTTCCGTATGGTGAATAACCCGTAGCTTCCTTGTTGCAACGTCAACAGGAGAGTATATAGAGTTTTTTCTGAGGGGGGGGGGGGAGGGTCTAGGTTTGGTTTGCTATAGTTCATATGGTGTGAGAATGATTTAGTCTTGTTGATATTGTGTTCAAAGTTATTATTGCTATCATTATTGTCGTTATCATCTTATTACCATCACCTTCACTACCACTAGCACTACCATCATCATCATCATCATCATCATCACCATAACCATCACGCCACCCCCAACCCCACCACATCACCCCATCACCACCACCTCCTCCTTCACGTCATCACCATCATCATATCTCCCTCCCCCTCCACCCCCTCCCTCACAATCACCACCACCACCTCCTTCACGTCATCACCATCATCATATCTCCCTCCCCCCTCCAACCCTCCCATCCCTCTCACCTCTCCACCCCCCTCCACCCCCTCTCCCCTCCACCCCCTCCCTCAACCCTCTCTCTCACTCACTCACGCCACATATTCCTCCTTAAAAGTTACTCTCGCTGGATGTTCTCTCCATCTTCATACGTCTCAGCCAGAACCCTGGCTTGAAGGGGCTACTTAGCCACCGGTGAGCTTAAGTGGATTTTTTTTTTTTTTTAAGGAAACTTTTATCTTATTTTGAGGGCGTGGTAGATTTTTTTTTTAAGGAAACTTTTATTTTATTTTGAGGGCGTGGTAGATTTTTTTTTTAAGGAAACTTTTATTTTATTTTGAGGGCGTGGTAGATTTTTTTTTTAAGGAAACTTTTATTTTATTTTGAGGGGGTGGTTGATTTTTTTTTTTTTTTTTTTTTTTTGTTTTTGGGGTGTGTGTGTGGAATTTGTTGGGTGTTTGGTTTATTTGTTGTTTGTTATTGTTATTATCATTGTTGTGATTGTCTTTTGATGCTGTTGTTGTTTCTTTTATCTATTCAGGTATTTTGTTATTTTTATTGTCTTTTCTTATTCTTGTTCTTATTAGTAAATTTCGTTGTTGTTTTGCTATTGTTGTTTTTATTTTTGATATGATTATTGTCATCATAATAATAATGATGATAAAGATAACAATGATAATGATAATAATGATGATAATAATACGAAAATGATAAGGATAATAATAGTAATGATAATGATAATAATGACAATGACAATAGTAATAGTAACTATCATTATTATCATCATCATCATCAATATAACTATCATTATTATCATCATCATCATCAATATAACTATCATTATTATCATCATCATCAGCTACACCTGTAATTGTAACAGTATGAATAGCAGTACCACAAATACTAGTGATATCTTTATAGACATCATATTCTCTCAAATATTTACAAAGCTACAGGCTACGCACGCTGAAATGAAGCCAAACGTGTCCTCAAAGCATCGAAAATGTTGAGCCAGCAACAGTGCAAGGATTGAGTGCGACAGAGACAGGTGTTGTGAGAGCAGGTGTGGTGTCACGTATGATGTATAGTTCATATTCATGGGTTGGCGCCGTGTGGTGTACCCTGTTTGTAGACGCCTTGCCATTTCTTCGTGGCTTGTGTATCTTTCGTTATTTAGCAGTAGTATATGTATTTTTGAGAGTTTGTTTGTGTGTGTGTGTTCGTGTGTATGTACGTATATGCACACACACACACACACACACACACACACACACACACACACACACACACACACACACACACACACACACACACACACACACACACACGCACACGCACGCACACACACCACGAACAGAAAGATTGATTAACATAAACAAATATACCTTACATGTATGTGAGGAAATGCTCTCTATGGCAGAGTCAATTACCTGTGATGTATTATTCCCAAACAAGTGATATGTTTCTATTACTAAAAGCTACATTGTTCCAAGGGAAAGTCAGTGACAGTATTCAGTCCATTAAGTATAATTTATAATCGGCTTATTACCTTGCCAACGTAACTCGATGTCAATGGAATATAAAACCGGGTTGTGCTGCGGACATTTTTTTGTCCCTCCTCTTAAACAACGAAATTGAAGCGGGCTTAAATCTTTTATGAAGCTCATTTCACTTTAATTACACTAATGGAGATTTACATATAATTATTTGTCCCAACATTGCGGCGTCCGTGCGTGAGAACTCGAAAAAAGGATAGAAAA
>BOPN01001384.1:97760-105260 GCA_017312705.2 Penaeus japonicus
ATCATTTCTATAATTACAGCATATTTACGTAAATATCTATACTCCTTTATAAACAATATAAACAAAGAAATACAAAGAGACACACAGTAAAAACACCTAAATCTTTTTCTTTCGGTGTGTAACAGAGTATGTAATAGCGGCAGTTGGTGATGGGACACGCAGCTGGTTTCTGGGCCTGAGACACAGATGGTTCCGGGTCGTACCAGCTGTTCGGGTCGTGGGGAAGGTGGAGGGGAGAGGGGGGAGGAGGAGGGATGTGGTGTAGGAGGGAGGGGGGAGGTGGGTAGGGTGTAGGGGAGGGAGAGAAAGATTCCGGTGTGAATCGGACCGGTGGTTGGAGGTAAGAAAAAGGAATATGGAAGAAAAGAATTATAAGAAAAAAAGAAAAATAACAGGAGAAGGAGAGAAGAATGAATACATGGGAAGAATTCGAAGATGAAAAGAAGTAAGAAAAGAAAATTTTTATGAAAGGAAGAAATAAAAAATACAAAATGAAAACTGATAGAGAGAGAAAATGAGATAGAGACCGTTAAAGAGAGTGAGAGTGTGAGAAAGAGAGAGAGCGAGAGAGAGAGAGAGAAAATCCGACAAAAACAAAACAGAGACAAAAAAGGAAATTAATACAAATAGACGGATGCAAATAAAAAGTAAATACACAAATAGATAAAGTAAATAGATAAACAAAAGAGGCTCACCCGTTTCCCTCCAATTACTAAACACGAGTGCCAAAGCGGGGAGGGGGGGGGGGTTTATGGCCTCGGCCGAAAACCGTGACGATTAAGACTGACTCTTTCACGTTTTATTTTGTGTCTTTCCTTCGTCTTGTTTTTTTTTAATGATTTGTTTGTTTTTGTTTATTTGTTTGATGGTTTAATTATTTGATTTTTTTTTCTTATTTGTGTTCGTGTCCTTTCTTTTCCATTTCGTTTTGTTTGTTTTATTTTGTGTTCTGCTTACTTTCTCTCTCTCTCTCTCTCTCTCTCTCTCTCTCTCTATCTATCTCTCTCTCTCTCTTTCTTTCTCTTTCTCTCTCTCTTCCCCCCGCCCTCTCTCTGATTCCTCTCTTTCTCTCTCTGCCCCACCCCCACCCTCTTGCTCTCTCTATCTCTCTCTCTCACTCCTCCTTCCTCATCCCTTCATATCCCCTCTTTCCCTCCTCTTTCTCTCCCTCACCCCTTTTCTCGCCTCATTTACCCCCTCCTCGCCTCCTTCTCCCCCTCCACATCAGTAACCTTCCTACTCCTCCCCTTCTTCACCCTCCCTCTTCTCCTCCCCCCCTCCTTCCCTCATCTTTCTCTCCCTCACCCCTTTTCTCACCTCATTTACCCCCTACTCCCCTCTTCTCCTGCCTTCTTCTCTCAGCTTCCCCCCACCTTCGTCTACCCCCTCCTTCACCCCCACCCCCACCCCCCTCCCCCATCTCTATCACCCCTCCCCCCAAATCCCCTCCCCCCTCTTCCTCCCCCGTCGGGAACTTCGCGAAGGAAACGCCGTCTTTACGTCACTCAAAGTAATCCCCGAGTCCCATAGGGTAATCCGCGGAGATTCACCGTGGATTAATTTAATCCCATCAGGCTATGGGGATGAGGAGAGTGTATGTGGAGTGGGGGTAGGATGGGGGTGGGGTGGGGGGGGGGGAGATTAACATCGTCTCTGTCGCTCTGGCTCGTGAGCGGGAGGAGGGAAGCGGTGGGGAGGGGGAGAGGAAAGGGAGGGAGTAAAGGGAGTGGGGGAGGAGGGATAATAAAGTGAACGAGGGAGGAAGAGGAAGAAGAGGAAGAGGAAGAGGAGGAGTGGGGAGGAAAGGGGGAAAGAGAATGAAGGAGGGAGGGGGGATTGCAAATCATCACTGTCATTATCAGAGGTGTCAGTCATTATCACCTGTATCATTATCATTATCATCATCATCACCATCATCATCATCATCATCACCATCATCATTTACATCACCATCATCATCATCATCATTTACATCATCATCATCAATACAGCGCCCCGATTATCATCATTACAACACCACCACCACGACCATCATCACAAACACATCCTCACCACCATCATCATCACAGATATTATCATTCCCACTATCAGCAACCCAACCATATTACTCTTACCTGTTGCTTGTGTTACCTGAGAATACGGGTGGGGGAGGGAGGGAGGGAGGAAGGGGGGGAGAGAGGGCGGGAGGGGAGAACGGGAAGGAAGGAGGGAGGGAGGGAGGGAGGGGGGAAAGGGAAGGAAGGAGGGAGGGAGGGCGGGATGGGGGAGAGGGGAAGGAAGGAGAGAGTGAGGGCGGGAGGGAAGAAAGGGAAGGAAGGAGGGAGGGAGGGCGGGATGGGGGGAGGGGAAGGAAGGAGAGTGAGGGCGGGAGGGAGAAGGGGAAGGAAGGAGGGAGGGAGGGCGGGGAAGGGGGAAAGGGGAAGGAAGGAGGGAGGGTAGGCGGGAGAGGGGAAAGGGAAGGAAGGAGGGAGGGAAGGCGGGAGGGGGTTAAAGGGAAGGAAGGAGGGAGGGAGGGAGGGAGAGGGGAAGGGGAAGGAAGGAGGGAGGGAGGGCGGGAGGGAGGGAGGGAAAGGGAAGGAAGGAGGGAGGGAGGGAGGGAGGGAAAGGGAAGAAAGGAGGGAAGGAGGGAGGAAAGGAAGGTAACCAGGAAAGAAGGAAGTAAGGAAATAATAGGTGAGGTGACGGAAGGTGATGAAAAGTAAGGGAAGAGAGGAGAGGGGAAGGGAGAGGTGAGGAAAGATGTGGAATAGGTGAGGGAAGGGGAGGTGAGAAAGAGAGGAAGATCCGTGAAGGAGGGGGGGAGGAGAAGGAGGAGGGGAGGGAGGAAAGCAGGAAGGGCGAGAGAGAGAGAGAGAGAGAGAGAGAGGGCGAGAGAGAGAGAGAGAGAGAGAGAGAGAGAGAGAGAGAGAGAGAGAGAGAGAGAGAGAGAGAGAGAGAGAGAGAGAGAGAGAGAGAGAGAGAGAGAGAGAGAGAGAGAGAGAGAGAGAGAGAGAGAGAGAGCGAGCGAGAGAGAGAGAGAGAGAGAGAGAGAGAGAGAGAGAGAGAGAGAGAGAGAGAGAGAGAGAGAGAGAGAGAGAGAGAGAGAGAGAGAAAGAGAGAGAGAGAGAGAGAGAGAGAGAGAGAGAGAGAGAGAGAGAGAGAGAGAGAGAGAGAGAGAGAGAGAGAGAGAGAGAGAGAGAGAGAGAGAGAGAGAGACAGAGAGAGAGAGAGAGAGAGAGAGAGAGAGAGAGAGAGAGAGAGAGAGAGAGAGAGAGAGAGAGAGAGAGAGAGAGAGAGAGAGAGAGAGAGAGAGAGAGAGAGAGAGAGAGAGAGCTAGAGAGAGAGAGAGAGCGAGAGAGAGCGAGCGAGAGAGAGAGAGAGAGAGAGAGAGAGAGAGAGAGAGAGAGAGAGAGAGAGAGAGAGAGAGAGCGAGAGAGAGAGAGAGAGAGAGAGAGAGAGAGAGAGAGAGAGAGCGAGAGAGAGAGAGAGAGAGAGAGAAAGGGCTAGGGTATCGCTATACCTGAGGCTCGTGCGTGACTAATCACCGTAATTCCACGCCACGTCTGTAATTAGCGACAGGTCAGAATTAAAGGGAGACTCGCTTGAATAGGTGTGCCGTTGACTCTCACGTTTTTTTTTTTTTTTTTTTTTTCTTTTTTTGAATTCTCTTTATTTGGGTCTGATTTCTCTTCTCCTGTTTTGTTGCTTTTGCTACTATTATATCTATTATTATTATTATTGTTGTTATTATTATTATTACTATTATAGTTATTTCCGTCGTTATTCCGTTCATCTTCCTCTTCCTCCTTCCTCTCCTCTTCTTTTTCCTCCTCTTCCTTCCTCTTCCTCTTTCCTGTTCCTTCTTCTTCCTCTTCCTATTTCCTCTTCCTTCTTCCTTCCTCCTTCCTCTTCCTTCCTCCTTCCTCTTCCTTCCTCCTTCCTCTTCCTTCTTCCTTCCTCTTCCTCCTTCCTCTTCCTATTTCCTCTTCCTTCTTCCTTCCTCCTTTCTCCTACTTTCTCGATTCTCTTCCACCTCTTCTTCCTTCCTCCTTCCTCTTCCACCTCTCCTTCCTCCATCCTCTTCCCTCCTCCTCCTCCTCTTCCGTGAATAGAAGCCTCACCTCCGAGACATATTCAAAAGTTCATCTGACGATTAATTTCCAGACACGATGCCGGAGTGATCTTTGGAGGTGATGAAAGCCAGATGCTGTGGTGATGTCTGGTGTCTGTGTATATGTCTGTCTGCGTGTTTGTCTGTCTGTCTGACTGTTTAGCGTTTTTTTTTTTTTTTTTTTTTTTTGTCTGTCTGGCGGTCAGTGGGTTGGTAGGTCGGTCTGTCTCTCTTTCTATTTCTCTCTTCCTTTCTCATCATCATCATTATCATCATCATCATCATCACCATCATCATCATCATCATCACCATCATCCTCATCACCATCATCATCATCATCATCATCAACATCATCCTCACCATCATCACCATCACTCCTCTTCCATCATCATCATCATCATCATCCTCTTCCTCCTCATCCTCCTCCTCCATCTCCTTACTTCCTCTTCTCTCCCTCTGACATACAGCCAAAGGAAGTATACCCAATTACCCTGCATTAACAGCATTAACAGATAATGATCACGACACAGCATACAGCACATGGAGTCAGTAGATAAACAACACCTGTAAACAATATTGTCGAGTATGCTACAGATGTTGGCATTTGCAGGTGACTCAACCCCCGCGAGAGACAGGTGGGGTAGGGGAGGGGGCGGGGCCTCAGGGGTTGCCATGACAACGCTGTTCACCTGGCAAAGATTTCCGGATGATTACGAAGCCTAGCTGAAACTGTTGATGATTCCCTCTCTCTCTCTCTCTCTCTAGCGGTATCGCTCTGTTCTCTTCTCTCTCTCACTCTCTCTTTCTCTCGGTATTTTTCTGCTCCCCCCCCCTCTTTCTCTCTCGCGATATCTTTCTGTTATCTTCTCTCTCTCTTGCTCTTTCTCTCTCTAAATCTCTCTTTAGCGGTATCTCTCTGTTCTCTTCTCTCTCTCTCTCGCTCTTTCTCTCTCTCACTCTCTCTTTCTCTTATTCACTCTCTCTTCCTGTTCTGTACATGTGTTTGCTTGTGTGCGTATGTGTTTATGTCTCTCTTATCTCTTTCTCTCTTCAATCTTCACTCCCTATCTCTCTTTATCTCTTTCGTTTTCTCTCATTCTTTATTTCTCTCTCTCTCTCTCTCTCTCTCTCTCTCTCTCTCTCTCTCTCTCTCTCTCTCTCTCTCTCTCTCTCTCTCTCTCTCTCTCTCTCTTTCTCGTTTTCTCTGTCTTCCTCCCTCCACTCCCCCTTTCTCTCTCTCTCCCTCTATCTATATTTCAATTTCATCCATAGACCTATTATTCATCACTATCGATTGGCTCCTTCATGATAAGGTATTGTTTGCAAAATATTTGCATATCCTCCGTAATACTGCACAACGTCAGTTCAGTATCAGTTTGGTCTGATAATGATTAAGAATAGAAAGAGAATAAGCAACTTAATCAAATTTGAAGGCTTGAAAAAATATATATATACAAAACTTATCTATTGACCTGATAGACAGATAAGACATAAGGTATTTAATTAATATAAGCAAAAAAAAAGTTACTGCCAAACAACAAACATAAAAAACAACTATATTACTGTCATTGCATAGTTGCGCAATGAGTCGCAAGATGTCATATGTGTCAGAGGCAGAATGTCAGTGTCGAAAAAAGGCCCCTGAACTTTGGACAACAGCCTAGTTGTCTCAGAAAACAACTAGATGGCGCTGTTGTTGTCGCCGTCAGCTGTCTCGTTGAGTAGACAGAGATAAAGGTAATGATTGGGGTCAGTAAAATATTTTTGGATGAGTCTTCAGAGCAAAATTTGAAAGATTTATTGCCCGTTTCCTTTGTCAAAGGGCAAGGCGTAATGCATTAGCCTCGTGTATATAATGGATTCGTGTTTATGTGTCGATTTGTGTAATAGAGGTGTAGTGGGATGCGTTCGTATATTGTGGTAACTTTTGGGTAGATCTGTCTATGCGAGTGGTGCAGCATAGTATAAAGTAATGGACTCATGTATATGATGATATTCTGAGATTATGGTTCAGAATGATATTCCTGGATAATTATTAATTTTAACGAGGTATTTTATTTTTATTATTATTTTTTTTTTTTTTTTTTTTTTTTTTAACGAAATGAATATGCAAAAGGCGCTAATTACCTCACTTGAGGTTCTGTCCTCTGTTCCATTGTTTTGATGTGCTTTGGCCACGGTGCCAAGTGGTCCTTTGGCTGAGACATTCTCGGATGCTAATGATGTTGATCTCTGCCACTTGCAACGAGAAACCTTGCAAGAAATTCGACACACTAACCGTGGTACAAATGATTCAAAATTATCAATTGCTACCTGGTTTCTCATGACGTTAGACTCTCCCTTGATGACACAGTACCGCCTGCCATGCATACCCACCACTCACGCCCGTCGGTACAGTACGCGTGGTCGTTTAGTCGTAGATAGTCACGCTACGACTGCGACGGTGCCACGCCTTGACAAGTTGTAAACATGGGTGGTTATAGGAGGTTCCTGAGGCAGCTGAACCCAATATATGATTATGTATGACAACATTGATAAAAAGAAACTGAACTAAGATACAAGCAGTAGCAAGCAACCATTCTGTTCGTGGTAGATGAAGGTGTGTTTATAGTAGCATTGCAAGGTAATGATATTCAATACAAGAAATTCAACCCTATTACGATCAATGGAAAGTACAGTAAAATGAAGGCAAAGGAGAGGGTATCCATGTACCTTCGCTTATA
This sequence comes from Penaeus japonicus, assembly GCA_017312705.2. Classification (NCBI taxonomy): domain Eukaryota; kingdom Metazoa; phylum Arthropoda; class Malacostraca; order Decapoda; family Penaeidae; genus Penaeus; species Penaeus japonicus. Next base: position 104,574 of record BOPN01001384.1, read on the forward strand.
ATACACAGTTACCTCAAGGAACCTCAAGAAATTCCTATACCCTGTGCCATTTCCTATCAAAATGTAGTTCCGCCGAAGAAGAAAATCTATGAATAAACGGCAATTCATCTTACAAAGACGGATATGAGTAGGGGGGGGGGTACCTGGGTATAGTTGCCACACGTCATAATGGCGGGGAATATTATGTAAACAGACGCGTGATCAAAGCGTCAAGGAACCACAGAATATGAAGACTCTTGGAAGCCAATGTGTTTATATGATTCGATGCCGACTGTATATACGAGGACCTGTGAAGTGTCAGTGACATAAAAAAAAAACATCGCTAACACCAAAATAACCGAGAACTAAAGTCGACAGAGGATAAAAGACGGATTATAGATCACACAGATATACGAAACGTTACCTAATTAATCAAACGTCCTTCTATTAATAGGAGGAAACAAAGGCTAGGCGAAATGAAAAGAAAACAAAAATACAGATAGCATTAGAATCAATATTCACTTACAGCGAAAGGGAAAAAACGAGTCTATTAAATTCTACGAGGGTAATGTTTGATTACATAACGGTACATAAATTACTCATTGTTCCTTAGAATCTTCGTTGATTGATTGCTTACTATCAAAGAGAGAATGGGAGAGAGATAAATAGATAGAGAGAGAGAGAGAGAGAAAGAGAGAGAGAGAGAGA
>BOPN01001384.1:115260-122760 GCA_017312705.2 Penaeus japonicus
CGCGAGAGAGAGACAAAGAGAGAGAGTCATCCAAGTCCTGTCCGTGTCTTCCTCCCTCTGACTCAATTCATCCTTTGTAGCCACTCTTATTCATTGTTTTATTAACTACGTATTCATTCATCCATTCACTGAGTAATTAAGTCATTCAACTGTTCCTTCATTATCTCTTTATTTTGACTTCTTCATCATCTTTGACAGATCATGAAGAAGAGGATGAGGTTGAATAGATAATAGTGATTATAATGATGATGATGATGGTAATAATAGCATTGATGATAATGATGATAACAATAATTGTATTGGTGATGATGATGATGATGATGGTGGTGATGATGATGATTATAGTAGTATTCGTGATGATAATGATAATAATAATTATTATAATAATGATAATAATATGATAATAACATTTATCTTAAGAATCACAATGATAGTTATGATAATAATGATAATGCCAATAATACTAATGATAGTAATAATAATAGCTAATATCGTACAAGGGCGAGGCAGTTTCAAGTTATATATTTAATATATTTAATAATGCCTTCATTCATTTAATTTCATCGTTTATTGCACAACTTAAGCGGACTTGTTATGTGCCACATATCCTGTTCCGTTGCTGAAGCTGATGTCATTTGCTCATTATTAAGTCCAGTGGATGTGCTTGTTGTTTGGAAGGCTCACTTGTTCTTGTCGTTAATGTTCTTGTCAGAGAGAGAAAGGCAGATACATAGGAAGACATAGAGAATACAAGAGAATAAAGAAAATATAACAGACGAGTATTCGTTCTGTGCACCTCAGCCAAACACACCTACGCTCTGAGCATGGCACTCACTCTCACACGCATGAATTCACCCGAAAGTGATCCTCTGTCATTGATTTTTGTACATCTTCAATACATGCAATAACTTTCTCCTTTTTTTGAATCTCTTTCCTCCCTATGCTGTTAATATTTTGCTAGCTTTCCTTCTCTTACTTTTTCTTTCTCTTCTCTTTTCTCTCTTCTCTTCACTTCTCTTCACTTCTTTTCTCTTCTCTTCTCTTCTCTTCTCTTCTCGACTATTCTCTTCTCTTCTCTTCTCTTCTCTCTCTCTCTCTCCCCCCCCTCTCTCTCTCTCTCTCTCTCTCTCTCTCTCTCTCTCTCTCTCTCTCTCTCTCTCTCTCTCCTCCCTCTCTCTCTCTCTCTCTCCTCCCCCCCCTCTCTCTCTCTCTCTCTCTCTCTCTCTCTCTCTCCCCCCCTCCCCCCCCCTCTCTCTCTCTCTCTCTCTCTCTCTCCCTCTCCCTCTCTCCCTCCCCCCCTCCCCCCCCTCTCTCTCTCTCTCTCTCTCTCTCTCTCTCTCTCTCTCTCTCTCTCTCTCTCCCTGAGTGCGTTATATATTCGTGCACTTGTGTCGGTGTCTGCACATCTGTAAGCTACTCCCCCTGCTATAAATACCTGTGATCTCACGCCTGAAAGAATATTCTGGAGCAACTTTTTTGTATATATATCTTTCGGTTTTTCTTTCAGTCTGATGTCATCCATATTTTCCGTGTGGGTGGGGAGGGGGTGGGGGTGGGGAGGGGGGCAGGGGGAGGCGTGAAACGGAGGGAGGGAGGGAGATGAGGGAGGTAGGGGTGGTGGAGGAGGTAGGCAGGATGGGGGAGGGGAGGAGAAAGGGCTGGTAGACTGGTGGTTGGGATGGGGATAGGGTGGGGTGGGGTGGGGATGGGGTGGGGGTGGGGAGGTAGACGAGGGATGGGGGCGGTGAGAGATGGTGAGGGTGGAGGTGTGGGAGGTGTGGGGTAGGGAATTGGGAGGAGGAGGAGGGGGGGGGAGGGGGTGTTGCGCATTACAGAGGATCTTCGAGTCATTAAGCGCCCTTCATTATCTCATCTCATTACCTGCGTGATGGGCACCTGTTTCGAATTGAGGGAGGGGGGAGAAGGTTGAAAGGGAGGGGGGAGGGTGATGGTTAGGGTAGAGAGAGAGGGGAAGGGGGAGGGGGAGGGTGCATGGGAGGGTAGAGAGAGGGGAAAGGGGGGAGGGTGATGGTTAGGGTAGAGAGAGGGGGGAAGGGGGAGGGGGAGGGTGCATGGGAGGATAGAGGGGGAAGGGGGAGGGGAGGGTGAAGGGCAGTATAGAGAGAGGGGGAAGGGGGAGGGAGAGGGTAGAGAGGGGAAGGGGTTATAATTTTTAATAAGATTATCATTACTATGATCATTATTATTCATTAACCTTTATTTTATTTATCAATTATCATTTGATCTATTTTCTACATCTAAGTTGATTTCAAAAAGTATAATCTTTATTAATTATTTAATTTCTTTTCCATTTAGTAGTCTATTTGATACCAAAAATTGCAACACACGGATGAATAGATGGGAAAAGGCTCGATAAATGAGACAAATACGAAGATAATGAATAAAGATTTAAGAAAAGGAAGAAAATAGGAAAAAAAAACAGAGAGGGAAACGAAGAAAAAATAAAATAGTAAGAGAAAGATGAAGAAAAAAAGAAAAAAACGAAGAAGATAAAGGAAGGAAGAAGAAGAACAAGAAGAACAAGAAAGAAGAAGAAATAAAAGAGAAAATGAAAGGAAAAGATCAGAAAAAGGAATAAAAGAAATCAAAGAAAAATGATAAGGAAAAGAAAAACCCCCCTAAAAAAAAAAAAGAAACAAAACAACAACAAAAACTAAAAGTAAAAGAGAAAAACAACAACAACAAATACACGAAAAAATACGCATTAAGGACCACCGCTCAACATGACGAAATCAGCGTTGCATTGTTTTGAAAAGTCGGTATTGCAACTCGGGGGGGGGGGGGTGACCACTGCGCAGCCCTTGCTTGAATATGCTTGTTTTTAGGCCATGACTTCACTGCTTTACCTGTTTGAGTTGTGACGTCACCGGCACCTGAGTTGCGAGTTGGTTTGCAGTTGTGATGTCAAGCCTTTGTCGTTTGGGTATAGTGTTGGGGTATGGTGTGTTTAGTTTGTCTGTTTTGTTCTGTTCTTTTCTGTTCTGTCCCGTATTGTTATGATATGATGATGGTAATGATGATGATGATGATGATTATAGTAATGATGATAATGATAATGGCAATGATAGTGAAAATGATACTGATAATGATGAAAATAATGATGATGATAATTATTACTATTGTTTTATCAGTTTAGTAGTTATCATTATTATCATTAGTATTGATATCATTATACATTATCATGGTTATTGTTGTAGTTGCTCTTGATAGTATTAATAATAATGATAATGGTAATAGATTTTTTATCGCTACGTCTTCGGTTTTTATTTAGTTGGAAAACAAAACATATTGAAGAAGATTAACCGGTTTTTTTTTTTTAAGACGAACAATGTGAGATGAGAGTGAGAGAGAGAAGTGAGAGACAGACAACTACTTCGTCTCTTTCTCTCTCTGACTCCCACGGCATCGTAACATCTCACCCCCTCCCCCTCCTCCCCTAACCACCCTTCCTGCAACTAGCGTGTTCATAGTCTGGGGTTACACAACTTTAGGGTCAAAGGTCATGCGAGAGAAAGTGTAGGCGTCGCCCTACCCTCTTGTCTCTCGTGAACTGCCTCCCTACCCCTATCTCTCTCTCTCGCTCGCTCGCTCGCTCGCTCACGCAACCACCCACTCACGCACGCAATCGCTCATTCATTCAATCGCTCACAAGCTTGCTCGCTCACTCGGTCCTTTCACTCACTCACTAACTCGCTTACTCACTCACTCACTCACTCACTCCTTACCCATTCACTTGATCACTCTTACTTTTTTATTCCTCTTTCTCTTTCTCTTTATCCCTCACGCCTCCCCCCTCCTTCTCTCCCTACCCCTCCCCCCCTCTCTCCCTACCCCTACCCCCTCTCTCTCTTAATGTATAACATTTGCACTTTAATGTATAACAAATTCTGTAGTGTCATGGCTGGGTCAGTGTCACATAGAAAATTATACAGCATTTATTCATACGCATGACATAGTATGTGTTGCAGTTAGCACTGTGTGACTCGTTCATAAGATTTGATGAAATAGATCCAATCGGTAGATGAATCGAGGTGAGGCATGGCAAGAAATGAGAAATACAGAGAAATGAAGAATGGTGAGAAATGAGAACGGGAAGAAATGAGATATGATGAGAAATGGGAAATAGGTATTGACTTATGGTCGTCGTCTCCCATATAATTCGATATTCATCCTTCTATTGTCTAGCTGTAAGGTTGGGCATTCAAAACTATTGAACTAAGAACAATGTCAAATTTGGTAGATTAGATTGACAGAAGTATTATGAAAGGTTGTGTATATGAATATATTTTTATTTTATTTTTTGCCATCCACTTGTACATGTAACCATTTCCAGCTCCTATCCATCTCCCTATTCGTTAATGTCTTTGAATATATCCCTCTCCAACTCTCCGCCTCTTCACCTGTCCATCCTTTATACCGCCCTACCTATCCCTCTACCTATCCATCTCTCCTATCGGAACACCTATCCGCCCTTCCACCCCTTCTACTTCCCAATCCATCTCTCTATCTTCATCTCTCTTCCATCCCTCACCAATCTCTTATCTATCCACCTCGTTATCTCTCCCTCTCCCATCCCCCTCTCATCCTTTCATCTCGCTTTTGCTCGTACCGGAAGTTGGGCAAGTTTTTGCGGCTCTAAAATGTATATGATATGTGTCAGTGCTCACGTGTGTGTGAGTGCGCTTCTTTGCTTGTTTGCGTGCATGCGTGTGTGCGTTTGGCAGGCACGGAGAGACAGGGAAGACTTATGCTCACTCTGTGTGTGTGTGTGAGTGAGTGCGAGAGAGAGAGAGGAAGAGAGAGAGAGAGAGAGAGAGAGAGAGAGAGAGAGAGAGAGAGAGAGAGAGAGAGAGAGAGAGAGAGAGAGAGAGAGAGAGAGAGAGAGAGAGAGAGAGAGAGAGAGAGAGAGAGAGAGAGAGAGAGAGAGAGAGAGAGAGAGAGAGAGAGAGAGAGAGAGAGAGAGAGAGAGAGAGAGAGAGAGAGAGAGAGAGAGAACGAGAGAGAGAGAACGAGAGAGAGAAAGAGAGAACGAGAGAAATATAGAGAAAGAGAGAGAAAGAGAGAACGAGAGAAATATAGAGAAAGAAATAAACCGAGAGAGACAGAGACATAGAATGAGAAATAACCAGAGACAGAGAAGGAGAGAGGGAGAGAAATAGAAAGAGAGAGAGAGAGAGAGAGAGAGAAGGTGCAGCCATGATCTCATTCGTGATATCATCCTTATTGAGAGAAGCAATAACTATTTTATTCCCTCCTTCTCCTCCTCTTCCTCTTCCTCCTCCTCCTCCCCTTCTTCTTCCTCCTCCTCCTCCTCCTCCTCCTCCTTTTCTTTCTCCTTCTCCTCCTCTCCCTCCTTTTCCTTTTCCTTCTCCTCATCCTCCTCCTTTTCATTCTCCTTCTCCTCCTCTTCCTCCTCCTCCCCTTCTTCTTCTTCTTCCTCCTCCTCCTCCTCCTTCTTTTCCTTCTCCTTCTCCTCCTCCTTCTCCTTTTCCTTCTCTTCCTCCTTTTCCTTCTCTTTCTCCTTCTCCTTTTCTTTATCTTCCTCCTCCTCATTTTTTCCTTTCTCCTATTCCTTTTTCTCCTCCTCCTCCTCCTCCACCTTTTCCTTCTCCTTCTTCTTCTCCTCATTTTTCCTTCTCCTCCTCCTCTTACTCCTTTTCCTTTTCTTCCTCCTCTTCTTTACCACTGCCGATTTTACGTCTTTTTTTCTTCTTTTATTTCTTCATCACCTTATTATCACCATTTCTGTCATTATCGTCATTATTTTTTTCTCATTATTATTATTATTGTTATTGTCATTATTATTGTTGTTTTAGTATCAATATTGTGATATTGACATAATCACTGTCATGTTGTATTATCATTATTCTATTATTATTATTGTCATCATTATCTTCATCATCATTTTTACTACCGTTATCATTATAACTGATTTTTCATGCTTATTGTGTATAATCATAACTATTAATTTTATTGTTGATCTTTGTTCTCCCTTTTTTATTAGATTTTATCTGCTTCCCCGTCCATCCTCCGCTCAGATGTGTTGACACACGGGACTCCCAGCTCACAAAAGCTCCCTAAATCTTGTCATTAATTTAGGATTATTCCTCTCTCTCTCTCTCTCTCTCTCTCTCTCTCTCTCTCTCTCTCTCTCTCTCTCTCTCTCTCTCTCTCTCTCTCTCTCTCTCTCTCTCTCTCTCTCTTTCTTTCTTTCTCTCTTTTCATTCACTATAGATAGCGATTGATATAGGAAGAAAGAGAGAAGAAAAAGGTAAAGAAGGAGCAAATAGAGAAAGACTGACAAAGAGAGAGAGAGAGAGAGGGAGAGAGAGAGAGAGAGAGAGAGAGAGAGAGAGAGAGAGAGAGAGAGAGAGAGAGAGAGAGAGAGAGAGAGAGAGAGAGAGAGAGAGAGAGAGAGAGAGAGAGAGAGAGAGAGAGAGAGAGAGAGAGAGAGAGAGAGAAAGAGAAAAAAAAAGAAAGAGAGAGAGAGAGAGAGAGAGAGAGAGAGAGAGAGAGAGAGAGAGAGAGAGAGAGAGAGAGAGAGAGAGAGGCAGAAAGAGAAAGAATTAGAAAGAGAGAGAGAGAGAGAGAAAAAGAAAAAAAGAAAGAAAGAAAGAGAGAGAGAGCAATCTTAGAAACCGAACCCAAGCAACATGTATCTCCCCGACACATCAAGTTGTCGGGGGCCATAGAGACGTCAGCACGGCCTTGTTTATACGTGGCACATCACCGTAGCCACGTCGCATAGGGTACGATTTATTACGCATGCTATTTGCAGGAACAAAGTATACGCTGCTTTTATGCGTCTTGAGAGAATATATAGATTTCATTTGATTTATAAAACATTATGTATAATGAGGAAATATGTAATCTGGGTTACCATATATCCTAATCTTTAAATCGTACATGTCCTGCAGGGAAAAGGACTCCGGAACATGTGTTATTTACTGTAAAAAAAATGTACGCATTTCACGTATTTCATTTTCTTTCATTCTTTCTTCTTCTCCTTATCATTATTATTGTTTTTATTTTCATTATTATTGGTAAAACTAATGATGTCATAACTGAGTTATCCTCATTCCCCTCGTCTTCAAATATATGCAGGCTCTGTCAGCCGATTTCTCAACGCTTCTTGCATCTAGTATAGATGATCCTGCCTATAAGCGCCTCGAAACCCAATTTCTCAGCGTTTCTTGCATCCATTCAAGACGATCCGACGTATAAATACCCCCGTATTTTTAAGGTTTTTCTCATACATTCTAGAGATCCGATGGACAAACACGTCGGTACCCGATCTCTCAACGTTTCTAGCATCCACTCTAGACGATCCCACACTCAACCTCTCAACATTCCCAGCATCCATTCTAGACGATCCGACGTCCAAACTCTTCAGCACCCGACCTCTCAACGTTTCTGGCATCCGCTCTAGACGATCCGACATACAAACGCTCCGACACCCTTATTATCTCCGTTATGACG
>BOPN01001384.1:130260-140260 GCA_017312705.2 Penaeus japonicus
GGAGACGAAAGCAAAATAGGCCAATGGTCCTTCAGTGGTAGCTCTTGGTAACAAGTGGTCAGAAGAGGGCCAGTGAATAGAGGTCCGTGGGCGGTCGAAAATAACTATTGTTGTGGGTGGCATGTGATAGTGGGCAGTGTGGGCGTTGTGGGCGGGGCTTAGCTCGGCAGCTGCATGATTTCACGAGAGGAAATGTGTGTGATGACTTTGAATGCTTTAGATCAGTCGTGTCCGCAATAATGTTTTTTTTTTTTTTTTTTTGTAATGATGTGGAATAGTGTTTTGGTGTATTGTGTGTTTATTGCATGTTTGGGAAATAACCAGCATTTTCTTCATCTTCATCTTCATTTTCATCTTCATCATCTTCATCTTCATCTTCATCCTCCTCCTCCTCCTCCTCATCATCATCATCATCATCATCATCACCATCATCTTCATCTTCATCATCATCATCATCGTCACTATCATTATTATTATTGTTGATATTTGTGCCATGTTATCATTATTATCAGTACTACTAGTAGTAGTATTGTTAGTAATCGTAATAGTTACAGTAGTAGTAATAGTACTAGTAGACGTTGAAGTAGCAATAGTAGCAGCAGAAGTGGGGATGGTTGTAGCAGTAGCAGCAGCAGTAGTAGTAGTAGTAGAAGTATTAGTAGTAGTAGTAATAGTAGTAGTTGTAGTAGTAGTAATAACAGCAACATCAGCAGCAGTAGATGTGACTATAGTATCATCATCATTATCATTATCATTCATTAAACAAATTTCTGTCTTCTATGATATCATATTCCTAGCTGACAGATTGAGCGAGTTCCCACGCACAAGATATTTTTGGAAGAGATTCTAACTAGCAAGCAATTAAGCGTAATTACACTCACGCTCAGTTGCCAGGTCCGTTTTCTTTATTCTGGGGGTGACGCAAGAAATGTGTAAAAGATTATAAAGGTTAATCTTTAAAAGGAAACACGTGAGAGTGTGTTATTTTGTCTTTGAGTTTTGAAAAGGATGTTTAGCGAAGATAGAATTTGATTTGGAATAAAGTGAAAGCTATATTATTATTATTTTTTTTTATGTCCGTTGATATGCTTGTTGACACACACACACACACACACACACACACACACACACACACACACACACACACACACACACACACACACACACACACACACACACACACACACACACACACACACACGAAGTAGTAGTAGTAATAATAACAATTAAAGTAGTGGTAGCAGCAGTAATTAGACAATACCCCAAATTGCGATTGATATTGTAAGGTATACATCTGTCATGAGGCGAATTAGAGCCACTTGTGAGGCAGGAAAAGGCTTAGGGACCAGTATTGGAGGGTCCCGTTCACTTCTCTAAGTCCACGAATCTCAGAGAGTCGTAAGAAAGTGGTAGCGGGCATAACTCCTCGAGATCCCATCAATAACTACTCGTGGGTGTACCATGAGCTGAGTCACTCTTTAAAAGGTCTTTATGGCTCGGCCTAATAATAAAAGCAATAAAACTGAGAAAATGCAAAGAATAAAACGGGAGGTCACTATAATAAAATAAAGGGCAACGTAAAGGCAGAGGGCTCCGAGAAAGCTGAAACGGTACAGCAAATGTACGGTCGAGGCAGAAGGCCTTACGTAAGTAAAATATTACGGTAAGACGTAAAAATAAGCAAAACAAAAAAAAAAAAAGACTAAAATTCAAAGTGACAGTACTAATAGTGACCTCACGAATAAAAAAAGAGATGATAAAACACCCTGAAGGGGTCAAGCAACACGAAGTCCTGAGGGAACTTCGAGCAATCAGAAACAAACTAAAACTAGATTAATAAAAACAATAGACAACGTCCAGCAAATGTAACCTAGGCAAGCAACGTAAGAGGGCTCAGTACAACCTTAGGTCAGGTCTCGTCTGTAGCTGCAGTAATCCAAAGGGTTTCAAGCACAAGCAAAAGTCCAGATAGTACTCGTTTATTGGTGTCAGAGCGGGTGTTTATATACCCCTCATAGTGACGTCACAACATATATGTTATGAAACACAACAAAAGTACAAATAATTAAAATCAATATAAATAAAAAACATCATTCTATACATAAAAGGAAACAAATGGCGAAGTTAACAATTAATATAAAAGAAATAAAAACGGGACACCCACAAGCATGACGTCACAGGTGTCCGTAAAATAAAGAAATAAGCGCCAAATTCGATTATATAAAATTCAATATTCATAATAATTGGAAAAGAATAAATTTAACTATATTTTGGTAAGTAAATAAACATAAAATAAGCTACCGAGTCAAATTATTTGATGCTATTAAAAGTTCTAACTCAAAATAATATTCATAAAATACAAATAATAAAAATGATTCATAAAACATCGGCAAGAACTGTATATAAGCGATACTGGTAATTAAAATAATCGTAAACATACAGAAAATTAAAAAGGGGCAACTCAATAAAACAAACAAAATAAATATATTAAGAAAAATCCCGTGAGGGGAGCACAGACTGGACAACCCTCTGGATTCGTTCCTTTCTGCTTCAGCAAGATATGTCATGGAGATTTGATGAACCTCAGTATATAGCCATGGGTCGAAGCAGGCAGCGGAGACATTCTGAAAAGACCAAAGACAGGCCTGAGCCCTATTACTTGCCTTAACAAACTAAAGGTTGCGTAGACAGCTGAATGTGCCATACACAAAACATAAAATACAAATATAGATAAAAGGAAGCATGACGTCTCTGAATGTCAGTGGTTTAAAACTTCAATGCTGGATGATGACTACACACGATCTCTACAACTGGTCTGCGTCTCTGCTACTCCTGCCGAAGTTTGGGGGTGGGCATGGAGCTCTGGCTCCCGGTATATAGCCAATGGCATGGCCACCCAAGGGGTCGTTGGGACCTGGTAGATCCTGAGCATCATGGTCATCACCCTCCTCCCCATCAGCGGGTGCATAGGACAGCTCTTCTGGAGGATGATAGCGCTTCAGATGGTTGAGGGGAGCCTTCAACTGGATCTCCGTGTTGATATCCTGTATCTCAAAGGACACTGGACCCAAACGCTTGATAATCCGGGCAGGACCGCGCCATTTCCCAATCAAAGGAGGTAAACCTCCCATGTGATGTCGGTGATCAAAGTACCATACTATAGAACCTTCTACTGGCTGGAAATCAATCTTCTTGTCACGGTCGTAGTAGGCTCCATAGGTAGAACGAGCTTCCTTTGGGGCCTCCACAGCTGCACGGCGTGCTTCTTGCAGTCGCTCCTGAAGATTGATGTTCTCTGCAAACACGGCTTCATTGGTGAGACCGATGGGGAAGTTTGCATGTCGGCCAGTGAGCAAATACAGAGGTTGCTCACCTGTTGACCTATGGAGAGCAGAATTTATTTGCAAACGTAGTTCCGGGATGAATTGATACCATGCTCTTGGACGACTGCATACCAGAGTGGTGAGAGCGGATTTGACCACACGATTGGTTCTTTCCACCATTCCATTTGCTTGAGGATGGTAGCGAATGGTATAATGGTTAGTAGCATGCATCATCTCAGTCAGTTCTCGGAACAGGCGGCTGACAAACTGGACCCCATTGTCTGTTTGAATCACTCTCGGTGGGCCAAAAATGGTAACTCAATGATCTAGGAATGCCCGGTGAACATTTGCTGCAGTGATCTTCCTTAGTGGGACTATCTGGATGTACCGTGAGTGTTGGTCGAGTATAGTTAAGGCCCATCAGACAGGAACACTTGGGCCAAAGTCCATTATATCCATAGAGACACACTCTAATGGAAACTTTGCTAATGGTTTCAGCCATTGGCACTTTCTGTTGGCTACCACGAGATTGCTGGCAAATCTCACAGCCTTCCACATACTGCCGGGCACTTTTAAGCATGTTTGGCCAGTAGAACATCGACCTGGCATTTTGGAATGTTCGATGTATGCCCGGATGTGAAGCTAGTGGGGGTAAATGTGCTGCTTTCATGGCAGAATTCCTCAGATTGTGTGGCACAACGAGCTGGTAGCAGATACGATCTGGGAAGTGCCTTAGTCGATAGATAACACCTTTATTTCAAAATCGTTAAGTGGAAGTGGCAGCTTATTCTTTGGTAATGTTCCATCAGACAAGTGCCGTCGAATATCAGCAAGTTGGGGGTCAGCTTTCTGCTCCTCTGCAAGTTTCTCAGGAGAAAGTTCGGTAATCTTGAGATGGGCTATTTGACGAGAGAGGAGGTCTGGAACGAAATTTGTAGGCCCTTCTTTGTAGCGTATAGTGAAGTTATAAAATGATAAATCATGAGCAAACCTGGTCATCCTGGGCGATTGGTTTCCTTGAGAAAACATATACAAGTGGGCGGTGATCAGTATACACTATAAAGTGCCTCCCATACAGGTAAGAGTCGGTACCCTTACTCCCTCCACAACAGCAAGACCGGGTAACGGGTCTCGGCATCTCGTAACTTCCTACTGTAAACATACAGAAAACTAAAAAGGGGTAACTCAATAAAACAAACAAAATAAATATATTAAGAAAAATCCCGTGAGGGGAGCACAGTCTGGACAACCCTCTGGATTCGTTCCTTTCTGCTTCAGCAAGATATGTCATGGAGGTTTGATGAACCTCCACGATATGATAAAAATCAAATAATCATAAGTAACACCTTTATTAAATTTTTATCACATGTTGAGAACACTATTTCAAACCAAGCTCCGTTATATCTAGCCGCGCTACTTGCAACAATCTACAATTAATTTCCAAATTACAAGAACTGATTAGGACGAACAAGGCACAATTATTTAGTAATTGAGACATGGTCCATTACGGTCGTTAAAGTAATTGCTTGTTGAAGTCGTTAACTGCTTCATTTGCGTTGTTGATTAAGGAATAAGGACTGATTATGAGGATGGTGATGTTTATAGGGATTGGCAATGTGGTGATGAAGTTGTGTTATGAGTTGAGGATTGTTATGTTATGAGTGCAGGATTGTCATGTAATGAGTAAAGGATTGTTATGTTATAAGTTGAGGATTTTTATGTTATGAATAAAGGAATGTTATGTTATGAATAAAGGATTATTATGTTATGAGTTGAGGATTATTATGTGATGAATGCTGGATTGTTATGTTGTAGAGAAGTATTTGTATGTTATGAGTAGAGGATTTTCATACTATGAATATACGATTGCCTGTTATGATGAGTGAGTTTGGTGGACGATTAGGTAAAGATGAACTTAAGTTGGGATTATCAAGTTAATTTTGAAATAAGATATGCATAAAACGGTTAAAGTATGATAAATTCATGTTCATGTTGTTTATCTGAATGATCAAGATTATGAAATACGAAACAATTAATGAAATGACACAACATTATTGAAGTGAGAAGAAAATTAAAAAAGAAGAAGAAAGACTCAAATAATATCACATCTCCACAGTATACAAAATAACAAAATACACTCATATTTATCTTCAATGAGCTCTTTAAAAGGAAAGAAAGAAAAGAAAAAGAAAAATGCAAATCCAATTCTCCATCAAACTGGCTATTGTGGCGTAACACTATCTTGGTTGATTATTCTGAAGTTGAGAAGTTCGATTGTCCGCTATTAAAAGTATAGGAATCTCGACATTATGGCCATTTAAAGCGTCGCAAGGATCGATCTCACACAACGACCAGATAAAGAGAGAAGAAGAAAAAAGGAGGAGGGGAGGAAGAAGAAGAAGACAGGAGAAGGAAGAAGAAGAAGAAGACAGGAGGGAGAAGAGGAAGAAGACAGGGAGGAGAAGCAGGATAAAAAAAGACAGGGAGAGGAAGAAGATAGAGAGGAGGAGGGGGAGGAAGAAAAAGACAGAGAGGAGAAGGAGGGATAAGACAGGAAGAAGGATGAAGAGGAAGAGTAATAGGAGAAAGAAGTGGGAAAACGACAGGAGAAGGAAGATGAAGATGAAGAAGAGTAAGATAAAAAATAAAGCTAAAGAAGGAATAGGAATAAAAAAGGATAAAGGGAAACAACAACAACAACAAATATAGAAATGAACATGAAAGAGGAAGAAGGAGAGGAAGAATGAATAACGAACAAATCAGAAAATGGAAGAAAACGGAATAAAATGAAACTAAACCATTCTAAAAAAAAAAAAAAAAAAAAAAAAGGACAGATACAACTTAGATGACGTCACAATCTAGTTTCCATACAAAGAATTCAATATTTCTCAGGATTAGTAATGACTGAATTAAATTACAACAGTAGTCAGTGAGTAGACAGAATCACCTCATATGTCCTCATCTCTTTATATCTCCGTTTTCTCCACGTTTTCTGTTGTGTCATTTTCTCACATTCACATGGCAGGACATGAGCAAAGTGGGTGTCGTGTCATATTCACTGAAGCTGAAGCTAAAAGGTTTTTATGATTTGCTTCTGTATGTTTATGAGGCTGTTTGGGTGAGTATGTTTGTCTTGAAGGGTATTTGGGTTTATAAGTAGGAATTATTGTGGACATACATATATAGAAACGTTTGTGTGTGTATGTTTGTCTGTGTGTTTGTGGTTGTGTGTTTGTGCGTGCGTGTGTGTGTGTGTGTGTGTGTGTGTGTGTGTGTGTGTGTGTGTGTGTGTGTGTGTGTGTGTGTGTGTGTGTGTGTGTGTGTGTGCCCGTGTGTATGTGTGTACTTAACTACATACCTGCCAACATACACACATACATACAAACATACATACAGACACTCACCTTCTTGTTAAAAGACATTGCAAAACATCATCAGTTATTAGAGAACTCGAGACACGAAGAAGAATCAGGTTTTATCGGCAATTGCATGAATTCAGTCTGCAATAGAAGAGCGAATATCAACTGTCATTCAAGAAAGGATGGGAAATTGAACAAAGGGAGAGTTGAAGACACAGTGGATCGAAGATTGAATGGGATTGCAGAATTTGCAACGACTATTGCAATTGTTTTGGAGAAGTTTTTAGAATTGAAAGATTTAGGTAAATAGATTGCATCTGTGAAGAACAAGGACTCGGTTCGACTTCGCTTTGATGAATAAATTATTTGCAACTGCGCTATGAAGGTGCTATTCTGATGTTTATTACAATATCGATTAAGTATTAGTTCTTGTCATGTTCAGGAAATATTTCGTATAGAGAAAGTAGGAAAAATGAAGAAAAGTTTATTGAAATATGTTGAGAAAAAATAAACTGAAACAAAGAAAGACAATAATTTCATTTAGCACAGAGAAAAAAACATAGAAGAATCTCAAAGAATCAGCATTTATCACAAGAAAACAAAAACAACAAGATTGACAAGCCATAAAACTAAACCATTTTCAGAGGTCTGTTTGAATAAAGCAAAATTAACGGATAGATCAGAACTGTCAAAGTATTAGTGTGAATCACTATAAGAATCACTATAAAAAAAAAAGAAAGAAAAAAAAAACTTTGGGAATGCATAACTGGGTATACAAAAACCGACAATAAAGATTGATTTTAAAAGTTAAAGATCGATTATAAAATGTAGTTTAGAATAAAAATGTGATTTAGGTTAGCGATAAAAGACCCAAGAAAGATTAAGGTTTGTTTGATGAAGGACTTATGAAACGCTCAGACGAGTTCCACGTTTATAGAAACATAAAAGCGCATAATACTTCGTTCTTATTGGTGGTTTTCGCATACCCAACATTCGTACACATGATACATGTTCACATAAACCATATCCACATAAACCGCGTTCAAATAACTGCGTTCACATAAACCACTGTCCTATAAACCATATAAAAAATATAAGTTTTTGTGAACCATTACAATGAAAGAAAATTAATTATGTGAGTAGTAGGCACAAGGATGAACAAAAACGGATGTGCCGATAGACTGAAAGATAGAAGGATAAAGAATGGATACAGATAGATAAAGTGATAGAGAAAGAGAGAGAAAGAGAGTTGGAGAGACGGAGAGAGAGAGAGAGAGAGAGAGAGAGAGAGAGAGAGAGAGAAAGAGAGTTGGAGAGACGGAGAGACGGAGAGAGAGAGAGAGAGAGAGAGTGATATTAGTATGTCACTTTATCTTTATCAGCGTCCCTCATTCTGTTTTATATGTGTGTGTTTTGCATGTGCGTGTTTGCAACAAATAGTCCGACGAAACCAAGGTAATACCTACTTTTTCTGCAATTCCCAGAATGTCTCGAAGCAATCCGAAATGCCCTGGAATGTCTTGGTTCTCTTTATGCGTCCGGTAATTGCGTTTGTGATTTACTTTGTGCAACTTTGGACTACTGTTTCTTTCTTATTTCGCCTTTCTTATATGTATGTATGTATGTGAGAACGCGCACACACACACACACACACACACACACACACACACATATATATATATATATATATATATATATATATATATATATATATATATATATATATATATATACATATACATATACATATACATATACATATATATATATATATATATATATATATATATATATATATATATATATATGTGTGTGTGTGTGTGTGTGTGTGTGTGTGTGTGTGTGTGTGAGTGTGTGTGTGTTTACATACATACATATATATATACATACATACATATATATATACATACATACATATATATATATATATATATATATATATATATATATATATATATATATATATATATATTATAACTTCATCGCAATCATTCTTATCAAGAATAGCATTTCAAAGAGAAGAGTCTTTCTCAAAATATCACGACTGAAGTAATTACACCCAGTAAGCTCCAAGAAACATAATCATTATAAAATATTTCACACTACATTTCATTTTTCACACTACAGCATACTAAAGAAAATTCTAAAAGTCCTTTAAAACCTTGTAGAGTTCTTCCTTAGCGTGCATCATCAAACCCTTGGCAATTGCAAAGATGTTGAAACGTTCACGCATGCAACGATGAATCAACTGGTGTGTTGCTAGAGGGTCTTTCATGTGCCTTGTGTGTTACTTTTAGTGGATTCTCTGCATTTGTGTTAGAGAGAAAAAGATTGAGAGAATGATGGATAGAAAGATATAGATTGATATATATAGAGAGTGAGAGAGAAAGAGAGAGAGAGAGAGAGAGATAAAGAGCAAGAGGGAGAGAGAAGGTAAGAGAGAGAGAGAGAGAGAGAGTAAAAGAGAGAGAGAGAGAGAGAGAGAGAGAGAGAGAGAGAGAGAGAGAGAGAGAGAGAGAGAGAGAGAGAGAGAGAGATTAAAAGAGAGAGAGAGTAAGAGAGAGAGATAGAGAGTAAGAGAGAGAGAGGGAGAATAAGAGAGTAAAACACAAAGAGAGAAAAAGTAGAGAGAGGAAGACCAACATTATTTTCACTACGAGTACGGGAGAGAGATGTCTCGCCGAGCTATTTGTTGGCGAGGACAGACTTAGGCCTAAAATTCGACTATCAGATATCAAGTTTTTTTTTTTGACAGTGTGCTAAAGAGATCATTTTCCTTCAGCCTGTAATGCTAAGCGCAATCCTCAATTTGACCCGCACACACACCCTAGATAGGCCACGTCACTCTCTTTTTTTCTCTCTCTATCTATCTTTCTATCTAACTCTCTCTCTCTCTCTCTCTCTCTCTCTCTCTCTCTCTCTCTCTCTCTCTCTCTCTCTCTCTCTCTCTCTCATCTCATCTCTTTAATACTATTAATGATAATGATAACAATGATATTTATAATAATGGTACTATTACTACTACTACTACTAATAGTAATAGTAGTAATTTAACTACTACAACTACTACTCCAACTACACTTATTAACAATAATAAAGATATTGTTACGGAATAACAAGGAAACAGAAAAAAAGGAAAGAGATAATGGAAGCTTAGCATTTCAAGGAAAGACGTGTCATTATCTCTCTTATCAGAACCAAATCCACCACGGAGAGGGGGGAGGGGAGAGGGGGGGAGAGGGAGGTGATATATGGTCGTGCTTGAGTACTTTCGTCCTTCTGTGTCTGACATGGTATCACGCAGGGTATAATTTGTGA
>BOPN01001384.1:157760-160260 GCA_017312705.2 Penaeus japonicus
TCGCTCTAAGATCATTTACACCCATTCTTCGAAACTCTTTTCGTATAGATTACCAATAGAAACATCCTATCGTTTAGCATTTACGAAGAAATAAGTAGCGGAGAAGGTCTGTTTGTCTCTGGCCTTGGCCTTGGCGAAGTTGCGCCTGGCATGATATTGATTGCGACAGTTCAAGCAATGTTGCCATGTCTAGGAACTCATGACAACCCTTCCTATTCACCGTTTTTGTGAAAGGTTCCATTTCCGCCATGCTATAACCGAAAGATTTATATTTTTTAATCAGTTCGCCAGATATTGCGAATATGAGCGCGGGGATTGAGAAAGAACCGGAGAGGGTTTCCCAGCTGGTGGTGAATGAAGTATATCCCTCACGCTGGGCGAATATCCCTGTCTGGATAACGGAAAGAATCCATGTCTGCTGGATAACCGAGAACCTGATTCATGTGTCTGGAAAATGATACTTATGCCGTAAGATTTCACACGGCAAGCCAGTTAGCGAAAGAAACCACATCTTTTCTTTGTGAGATCGCATTTTTAAACACGATTTTATGCCTTTCGAATTATACAGAGACTGCTTCCACTCAGATCGAAGGATACGAACCCGAGGATCAATGGGAAGGTCCTGCATTACGTGTTGGGTCCTTCGAGAACGTCCATTGCCTCTGTATCACTCGGTCCCGCGTTGCTAATTCATCAGCTGCTTCTAGAATGTTTGATCACACTTGACAGCCTACCTTTTCTTTCTTTTTCTTCTTTTTTACTTTCTTTTATTCTTTTTATTTTTTAGATCCGCTCACACGATTTTCTTTCGATTGTGAGTCCCTGTGTTATAGTCATGACGTCATAGTTTTGGTCATAACATGAAGTGATGACGTCATCAAAAACAGCTGAAATCGATGAAGTTCATCCACATTGATACTACCCAATTAGATATTGATGGTATGGTAGAAGGGAAAAGACATTTAGATTCACGTATTTTCTACCTGATACTTTCGTTGTGTATGTGTGTGTGTGTGTGTGTCAGTGTGTGTGTGTGTGTGTGTACGTGCGTGTGTGTGTCTGTGTGTGTGTGTGTATCCACAAGTAAGTGTGTTTGTGTGTATTTTTTACGCAATTGACTGCATGTGCGTGTGTCTTAGTAAGTGCAAGTAGGTTTGTGTTTGTAAGCATTTTTGTATTTATGTGTGTGTTTCATGCAAGAGAGCGCCATCCCCTTATTTTGTTTTGGCCCAATTGCAAGACAAGCATTAATCATCTTCGTTCATGCAAGCGTTGTCATCAACTGTTAAAGAGAACAGAGAAATACCGAACGACAAAGCAAAGAGGTAAGACTGATGGAGGGGAAAGGAGGGGAAGGGAGCAGGCAGGACGGAGAGGGAGAGGGGGGGAAGGACAGGTAGGGGAGGAGATGAGAGGAGGAGGGGGAGAAAGGGAGGAAAACAAAAAAGGATTGCATGGAGAAAGAGCAGAATAGACAAATGGGAGAGGGAGACGAGGGGATAGACAGGTTGGAGAAGAGGGGAGGGGGGGGGGCAGACAGGTAGGAGGAGGGGAGACCAGACAGGCAAGAGAGGTGTAGGGGGGGGTTAGAGGAGGGGAAAGGGGAAACAGACAGGTAGGAGGAGGGGAGACCAGACAGGCGGGAGAGGTAGAGGAGGGGAAGGGGGAAACAGACAGGTAGGAGGAGCAGGGGAGAGGAGGGGAAAGCAGATAGGTGGGGGAGGGGGATAGAGGAGGGGAGGGGATGCAGTCTCCGGGTCCCACAGCGGAAGAAATTCAACGAAAGTCTGTCAACCTGTCAACAAATCAATTTGATTGATAGTGTAAGATTTTTTTTCCCTTCTGATCGACACCGCATTTTACCACTCATATTATTTGAGTACGTTTGGATGTATGTGCATGTGGGTGAATGTGCATGTGGGCGTATGGGGTGGGGTGGGGGGGTATGTATGTTTGTTTATGTGCGCGTGTGTGAGACTTCTAAATTATTAAAGATATGCTGGTTTCACTACGCACAGTGTGGCGATATCATTGTCATATATTTATGAACTACACCCCGTGATTATAATGGAATAGGTGGGGAGTGATTGCATGCAGAGATACACTTAAGCGAGTATATATGTACATGGAAACAGTACGTGCGACCGTGCGTATGGGATCGAATGGAGGTAATTGTGTGACAACTCTTCCTATCCCCATTTCTATTCCTTTCTCTCTTTCTCTTCCTTTTCCTCTTTCTCTTCACGTTGCTTTCCTCCTTGGTCCTCCTTCTCCTCCTACTCGTTGTCGTTTTCCTCTTCCTTCTCCTTCACCTACTCCTCCTCTTTTTCCTCCTCCTCCTTCTCTTCCACCACCATCACCACCGCCTCCTCCTTCTCCACCTCTACCTCCACCTCCACCCTACCTCCTCCTCCTCCCCCTCCTCTTTCACTTCTACCTCCTCCTCCTCCTCCTCCTCCTCCTCCTCTTCTTCTTCTTCCTCCTCCTCCTCCTCCTCCTC
>BOPN01001384.1:170260-172760 GCA_017312705.2 Penaeus japonicus
CCCACTCCCGCCCCACCAACCCACAGGAACCCACTCCCGCCCCACCAACCCACAGGAACCCACTCCCGCCCCACCAACCCACAGGAACCCACTCCCGCCCCACCAACCCACAGGAACCCACTCCCGCCCCACCAACCCACAGGAACCCACTCCCGCCCCACCAACCCACAGGAACCCACTCCCGCCCCACCAACCCACAGGAACCCACTCCCGCCCCACCAACCCACAGGAACCCACTCCCGCCCCACCAACCCACAGGAACCCACTCCCGCCCCACCAACCCACAGGAACCCACTCCCGCCCCACCAACCCACAGGAACCCACTCCCGCCCCACCAACCCACAGGAACCCACTCCCGCCCCACCAACCCACAGGAACCCACTCCCGCCCCACCAACCCACAGGAACCCACTCCCGCCCCACCAACCCACAGGAACCCACTCCCGCCCCACCAACCCACAGGAACCCACTCCCGCCCCACCAACCCACAGGAACCCACTCCCGCCCCACCAACCCACAGGAACCCACTCCCGCCCCACCAACCCACAGGAACCCACTCCCGCCCCACCAACCCACAGGAACCCACTCCCGCCCCACCAACCCACAGGAACCCACTCCCGCCCCACCAACCCACAGGAACCCACTCCCGCCCCACCAACCCACAGGAACCCACTCCCGCCCCACCAACCCACAGGAACCCACTCCCGCCCCACCAACCCACAGGAACCCACTCCCGCCCCACCAACCCACAGGAACCCACTCCCGCCCCACCAACCCACAGGAACCCACTCCCGCCCCACCAACCCACAGGAACCCACTCCCGCCCCACCAACCCACAGGAACCCACTCCCGCCCCACCAACCCACAGGAACCCACTCCCGCCCCACCAACCCACAGGAACCCACTCCCGCCCCACCAACCCACAGGAACCCACTCCCGCCCCACCAACCCACAGGAACCCACTCCCGCCCCACCAACCCACAGGAACCCACTCCCGCCCCACCAACCCACAGGAACCCACTCCCGCCCCACCAACCCACAGGAACCCACTCCCGCCCCACCAACCCACAGGAACCCACTCCCGCCCCACCAACCCACAGGAACCCACTCCCGCCCCACCAACCCACAGGAACCCACTCCCGCCCCACCAACCCACAGGAACCCACTCCCGCCCCACCAACCCACAGGAACCCACTCCCGCCCCACCAACCCACAGGAACCCACTCCCGCCCCACCAACCCACAGGAACCCACTCCCGCCCCACCAACCCACAGGAACCCACTCCCGCCCCACCAACCCACAGGAACCCACTCCCGCCCCACCAACCCACAGGAACCCACTCCCGCCCCACCAACCCACAGGAACCCACTCCCGCCCCACCACCCCACACGAACCCACTCCAGCCCCACCAACCCACAGGAACCCACTCCCGCCCCACCAACCCGCAAGAACTCACTCCCGCCCCACCAACCCACAGGAACCCACTCCCGCCCCACCAACCCACAGGAACCCACTCCCGCCCCACCAACCCACAGGAACCCACTCCCGCCCCACCAACCCACAGGAACCCACTGCCGCCCCACCAACCCACCCGTAACAACAGCTAATATGGTCCGAAAGTGATGGGGCAAAATCAAACTCCATTTCCTGTGGGTGTGCCCAGTGGGTAAGAGGGGATGGGTGGGTGGGTGGGTGGGGGGGAATTTAAATGGGCGGGAGAGGGTACGGGTCTGGGCATCTATGACCCCCACCTCCCCTCCCCTCCCCTCCCCTCCGCCTCCTCCGCCATTCACGTTTCATATCCTGCAGAGCGGAAGGAGAGAGAGAGGGACGAGGTAGAAAGGGGAGAGAGGGAAAGGAGGAAGACAGGGAGTGAGGGAGAGAGGTAGGGAGGAATATTAAGAGAGAGGGGGAGAAAGAGGGAGAGAGGAGGATAGGAATAATAAGAGAGAGAGGAAGATGATAAAAGTGAGAGATAGAGGGAGAGATTAAGAGAATGAGTGAGAGAGAAAGAGAGGAATGTAGAGAGAGAGAGAGATAAAGAGGGAGAGAAAGAGAGAGAGGGGGAGGGAGAAAGAGAGAGGGAGGGAGAGAGATATGGAAAGAGAAAGAGGGAGAACGAGAGACAGATAGCCAACAGACAGACAGAAACATGGATAGATGAACTGACAGACAGACAAGAGGAAGACAAAGAGAGAACCGGACAGACAGATTAACGGACAGTAAGATAAATAAAGAGACTGAGAAACAGATAGACAGGCAGACATACAGAAGTATACAGAGATAGAAAGACCAACAGGCGTAAGAGAGACAGAGAAACATGTAGACAGGCAGACAGAGAGACATACAGACAAACTGGCAGACAGAGAGACAGACAGACAGGCAGACAGAGAGACAGACAGACAGGCAGACAGAGAGACAGACAGACAGGCAGACGGCGAGATAGTCACTCCACTCAGATCTTCCGCATCGGGACCAGTTCCAAAAACCTCCCCCCCACC
>BOPN01001384.1:187760-190260 GCA_017312705.2 Penaeus japonicus
CCTTCCACTCCCTTCCCTTCCCATCCCCTCCCTTCCCCTACCTTCCTAGTTCTCCCCCTATCCCCCTTCCCTTCCCTGCAACGACGAATATAGGAAACCCATAACCGACACCCCCCTCCTCCCTCCCTCCCTGCCCCACTCCCCTTATCCCCTTCCCGCCCACACCCCTTGTTTCATTCTTCTTAGTATTGCTATTTTTATCACTATTGTTATTGTTTTAATCGTTCTTCTTATTATTTTTTTAATTAATAGTATTACTGTTATCATTATTATCATTATCATTATTATCTTTTTATTGTTACTAATGTCCTTAGTAGTTCTACTATTATTATTATTACCATCTTTGTTATTATTATGATTTTGATGATGATCATCATCATCATTATTATGATCAATTATTATTATTAACATTATTGTCGTTATTGATATTAGTATTACTATTCTCATTACTATTACTATTATCATTACTATTACTATTATCATTACTATTACTATTATCATTATTATTGTTATTATTATCTTTATTATTATTATCAGTATCGTCATTGCTATTATTGTTATTATTATTATTAGCATTAGCATTATCTTTATTATTACTATAATTGTTGTTATTAATAATAGTATTACCATCATCGCCATCATCATCATCATCATCATCATCATCTTCATTATCATCAGCAGCAGGAACAGCATTATTATTGCTATTATTACTATTATTATGATAACAATTATTATCATTAAAAAGATAATTTGTTATTATCATTAGTATGATTTTTCTTATCTATATTATCATTTTTATTGTTACAATTATTATTCCTATTATTATCTTTATCATTGCAATTATTATTACTGTCAACATCATCATTATGATAAACATGATTATGATGATAATGAGGATGGTAATAATCATGATAACGATAATAGTGATAATAATAACGATTTTGAGGATGATAAAAGTAATGTTGATAATAATAATGATGATGACGAAAATATTAGTTAAGATGATAATTATAATGATGATAATGATAATAATGATAAAAGATTATAATGATAAAGATGATAATGATAATGGTGTAGTAATAGTGATCATAATGATAATTATAACAATGATAATAATGATAATAAAGATGTTGATGATACTAACAATAATGATAAAAATAATGATCGTAATTATGATGATGGTAATGATGATAATAGAAGCGGTAGTATAAGTAATTACAATAATGGTAATAATGGTAATGATAGTAAAAGTAGGAATAATTATGATAATAACAATACATATCAATTATGCTATCAATGATAATGAAGAGAATGATAATGGAAATACTAGTGATGCTAATTACGATGATAAACGTATAGATGATATTACTGATAGGAATAATTATAAATTGAAGATAGTGGTCAGATTGATGATAGTGATAATATGATGATTGTGATGATGAGGGTGATGATGATGAGAGAGAGAGAGAGAGAGAGAGAGAGAGAGAGAGAGAGAGAGAGAGAGAGAGAGAGAGAGAGAGAGAGAGAGAGAGAGAGAGAGAGAGAGAGAGAGAGAGAGAGAGAGAGAGAGAGAGAGAGAGAGAGAGAGAGAGAGAGAGAGAGAGAGAGAGAGAGAGAGAGAGAGAGAGAGAGAGAGGAGGGAGAGAGAGAGAGAGACAGACAGACAGACAGACAGACAGACAGAGACAGAGAGAGGGGGGGTATAAGAGAGAGAAAGATGAAGAGACAGAAACAGAAACAGACACACTTATCAACAGAAACAGAAACAGAAACAAAGGCAGAGACAGAGACAGAGATAGACATAGAAATAGACTAAAGATAAAACGAAAAGGAATAACGGAGAGACAGAAATTATTCAACATAAAAGGAAAGGGAGAAAGCGGAGATAGAAAGAAATAGGAGGAGGAGGAGGAGGAGGAGGAGGAGCATCAGCTGTTATTAGGTGATCATGTCCAGCAATAAGGTGGGTCAGTGACGTCACGTTTCCATAGCAACAGAGCCTCACCTGCATCATTGTCGGAAGCGCTGATGTCATTGTAAGTGAATGGTGTTCATTTGCACAATGATCACTCATCATTTTACTTACAGGTATAAATACATACATTCATATAAATACATATATGAATATCTGAATCTATCTGTCTATCTATCTATCTATTTATCTTTCTGTCTATATATGTATCTATCTATATCTATATGTATGTATGTGTGTGTGTGTGTCTGTGTGTGTGTGTGTGTGTGTGTGTGTATGTTTGCATGTATGTACAGCATGTATATGAGTGTGTGTGTAGACATGTATCTTTTATATATCTATCATTTTCTAGGTTTAGGCATCTCTCTACTTACCTATCTAACTATCTATAAACCTGCAGATCTACCTACCTATCAGTCTAACTACTTACCTCTTATCTACCTATCTACTTATCTGTCTATCTACTTGCCTACATCCTACCAACCTACCAACTTACCTACCTACCTATCTACCTAAAAATCTACCTAC
>BOPN01001384.1:202760-205260 GCA_017312705.2 Penaeus japonicus
TGCGGACACTCTGTATAAATTCATTAGGGAAAGGAGATGCTGGTGTCATGCGTGTGTGTGTGTGTGTGTGTGTGTGTGTGTGTGTGTGTGTGTGTATGTGTATGTTGTGCGTGTGTATGTATGTATGTATTTACGTATGTTGTGGGTGTGTGTTTATATGTATGTATGTATGTTGTGTGTGTGTGTGTGTGTGTGTATGTGTGTGTGTGTGTATGTGTGTGTGTGTGTGTGTATGTATTTACGTATGTTGTGGGTGTGTGTTTGTATGTATGTATTTATGCTGTGGGTGTGTATATATATGTATGTGCGTATGTTATGGGTGTGTGTGTATATGTATGTATGATGTGCATGTATATGTATGTATGTAAGTATGTTGTGAGTGTGTATATATGTATGTATGTATATTGTCAGTATGTATATATGTATATACGTACGTTGTGAGTGTATGTATAAGCAGGTACGTTTGTTGTGTGTGTGTGTGTGTGTGTGTGTGTATACATTTGTCTGTATTGTTGTTGTGGTGCTGGGTTGTGTGTGTGTGGTTGTAGAGTGACTATAATGTCTACTCATCTTGTCCGTCACGTGAGCAGTGTGAGCTCACTCGCCGATTCGGTCGCTTTCTCATCTTGTCGTTTATTCACTGAGTTACTCACGAGTTCACCGGTTTAGCCGTTCTCTTATTCTCTCTCTCTTTCTCTCTCTTTCTCTCTCTTTTTCTCTCTCATTCTTTCTTTCTCTCTCTCTCTCCCTCTCTCTTTCTTTCTCTCTCTCTCTCTCTCTATCGCTCTCTCTTTCTCTCACTCTCTCTGTCTCTCTCTTTCTCTCTGTCTCTCTCTTTCTCTCTCTCTCTGTCTCTCTCTCTCTCTTTTTTTTTCTCTCTCTCTCTTTCTCTCACTCTCTCTGTCTCTCTCTGTCTCTCTCTTTCTCTCTCTCTCAGCAGAAACTTAATGAGATGCAGAAATATTTTGCTCTTTCTCATTTCATTGCTTTGCCCTATACCTCTGCTCTCTTTCTCTCTCTCTCTCTCTCTCTCTCTAGCCCTTCCCCCCTCCTCCTTCCCCTTTTTTCTCTATATCTTATCTTCTTACTACCCGTAAGAAAGAAGGAGGGAGGGAAGGAGGTGGAGGGAAGGGGGAGGGAATGGGAAGAGGGTGTAGGGAGGAGGGAGTAGAAGAAAGGGTGAGAAATAGGGGGAGGGGCGTAGAAGAAAGGGAGGAGAGAGGGAAAGAGGGGAGAGAAAGTGGGATGAGAAGGCAGGGGGTTGGAGGGAATGGGGAGGGAGAGGGAGTGGGGAGAGGGAATAGGAAGTGAGAGGGAGTAAGAAGAGGAGGTAAAAGTATGGAAGAAATGGGGAGTTGGAAGAAGAGGGAAGGGAGTAGGAAGGAATGCGAAGAGGGAAAAAGGAGTGGAAAGAAGGGAAACGGAGTAGGAAGGGAGAAGAGAAAGTGGGAAGAGTCGATAGGGGTGAGAGGGAGTAAGAAGAAAGAGCAAGGGAGCGAGAATAAGAGGGGGGAGGGAAGAGGGAGTAAGGAGTAGAAGATAGGAGGAAATAGAAAAAAGGGGGAGGGGGTAAGAGAAAAGAAAGAATAGGAGGAGGGAAGGGAAGGGAAGAGAAAAGAGAGTGAGAGAAGAGAGGAGAAGAGAGAGAAGGAAGAGGGAAAAGAGAAGAAGAGTTACGAGCGAGAGCAGGTAACTAAAAGTGGGGTGGAGGATTTGGGAGGGGGGGGGGGGATAGAGGGAGAGGAGGAGGGGGAAGGGGAGAGTGAGAAGCCGAAGGGAAAAGACCACGAAGGCGGGGAAGATATGATTGATCGGTCGTTCTAAAACCACAATCGGGAAGGGTTCAGGTTCAGTTTCACGAGACAGAAAGGGTTCGAATCCACTCTCTCTTTTTCTGAAGCTTATTTTAGGAGATTTCTCATCTAGGTTTTCACTGGCGTGTTGTTGAGTATTTTAGATTTTACCGTGTGTGTGTGTGTGCGTGTGTGTGCACAAATGTGTCCTATGGTTCTAATTTCCAATCCAATTTCCTTATTCATAATAAGAGGGAGAGAGAGGGAGAGGGAGAGAGAGAGAGAGAGAGAGAGAGAGAGAGAGAGAGAGAGAGAGAGAGAAAGGTGCGGTCATCAATTAATGTTTACTGTTTTAGAAATGCATTTGTCCATAGTATGTTCGCACTGTACAGAAAGATGATAGGCAATTATAGTGATGATGGTGTTGATTATGGTGATAGCGATATAAATGAATAAAAAGGATAAGGGTATGTATAATGATGATGATAATGATCATGATAACAATGATACCGGAAAAAATAAAAATAATGATGATAATGATAATGATATTCACAATAACAACAACAAGGATGAAAGTGATAATGATGGTAATAAGTTTGGTAACAGAAGATAAAAGAGATGTAGAGGCGTAGAAGAGAGGCAAATATTGCAACGATTATAGTGATGATAGTTACGATAGTGATGGCATGATATCAGCAACAATATTA
>BOPN01001384.1:210260-212760 GCA_017312705.2 Penaeus japonicus
CGGAGAACGACCCCTTAGTTCGCGCATTTCTTTACGTCTTAGCGTTGCTCTTGACGTTCCCCCATTGGCCAGGGACAACGTAGACGCTATGTATGAAACGCATCTTAAAGCGGCTGAACGTTCTGATTCTGACGTCAGATGGTAACGCTGTGAACGAGGGTTGGATGGAGGGGGGGTGGGTGGGGGAGTGAGGGGAAGGTGAGGAGGTGGAGGGAGGTAGGGGGGAGAGGAGATGGGGAGGGGAACGGAGGGGGGAGGGGAAGGATTATAGAGGGAGGGGATGAGGAGGGGAGGGGAGCGGTGGATGGAGGGGGGAAAGGGAAGGGGAGGTGGAGAAGGAAGGGGAAGGGATAGAGAAAATAAGTAGGGAGGTGAAGAAAGGGAGGGGGGGGAGTAAGGAGGGGGAGAGAGAAGGTAAGGAAGGAAGGGAGGAGAGGTGGAGAAGAGGAGGGGGAGGGAAGAGGAGGGTAGGGGAAGGAGAGGGTTAAGGAAGTAGAGAAGGGGAGAAGGTGAGGGGATAAGAGGAGAGGAAAGAAGGGATGAACGGAAGGAAGGAAAGAAGGAAGGAAGGAAGGAAGGAAGGAGGGAATGGTTAAAGATAAGGGTTAAGAGAGAGAGGGGAAGGGTGAGGGGAAGGGGAGGCGGAGAAGAGGAAGGGAAAGGAGATGGAGACGATGGGAAAGGAAGGGAGGAGTAAAGGGAAGTGAGAGGAATAGTTAGTGGGAAAAGGGAATGGAAGAGAAAGAGAAGGGAGGGGAAAGAAGCTAAGAAAGAGGGGAAGAAGGAGATAGAAGTGAAGGCAGAAAGGAAAAGCGAAGAAAAAAGAAAAATATGAAGACGAGGAAGATGAAAAGAAATGGTAATAAGTAGAGGGAGAAGGAAAAGTAGGTAGAAGAAGAACAACAACAACAACAAAAAATAGGAAAAAGAACAGGAAAAAAAGGAAGTGGAGGAAGAAGAAAAAAAAAACAAAAAAACTAGGAAGTGGCAGCCGATCTAGCCCTAATTAAGAAACTTGTTTATCTCTTAACTTCATCGTTTCCTCTGTGTCTTCTTTGCTTCTTCGAATTATTCTTCCCCCTTTAATTCTTCTTTTTTCCCCTCAAATCGATATTAAATTTATCGAATACTCTTAGAAGTTCTATAGTAGTTTTGGTTTGAAAGCGTTTTTTTTCCGAAATACATTTTTTTTGGTTCTTGAAATTTTTTTGGTTCTTGAAAGCGTTTTTTTTCCGAAATACATTTTTTGTATTAAAAATAATTAGCAAACTATGTTCAAGAAAAAAGAAATGTTCATGTTTGTAGTAAGGAAGCATTAGCCTCAATCGAGTGCAAAACATGGCGTCGTTACCCCGTAGAGTTTTGTAAAGTTAAAGTTGAAAATGGTCTTTTGGTTTTGACTTTATGCTTCCTGTTAATTTTTTTCTTTTTTTTGTTCCTCTTGTTATTTTTCCTCTCAATTTTCCTTTCTTCTTCTTGTTCTTGTCCTTTTCATCTTCTTCTCTTTTTCTTCGTCTTCCTTCTCTTTTTTCCTTTTTTTTGGGAATATATGTATATATATGTATATATATATATATATATATATATATATATATATATATATATATATATATGTAAATATGTATATGTATATATATAAACACATAGACATATACACATATATCTATATGTATATACATATATATATATATATATATATATATATATATATATATATATATATATATATATGTGTATGTGTATATATATGTATATGCACACACACACACACACACACACACACACACACACACACACACACACACACACACACACACACACACACACACACACACACACACACACACACACATGTATATATATATATATATATATATATATATATATATATATATATATATATATATATATATATATATATATACATACATACATATACATATCTGGGTGTGAGTGTAAATGTGTTGTGCCAGATATGTATATGTATGTAATAATATATATATATATATATATATATATATATATATATATATATATATATATATATATATATATATATATATATATATATATATATATACATACATACATATACATATCTGGGTGTGAGTGTAAATGTGTTTGTGCGTGTGTACGCGAGTGTGTGTGTGTGTCCGTGTATATGTATATGTGTATACGTATTAGTGTGCATATGTACGCGCGTGTGTATATGCAACAAACAAGCAGACAAACAGACAGACAGACACCCAATGAGAGAGAAACAAGGAGTCTCCGGAACCGTTCGTCTCCCGCCCTCGGTCTCTTCCGTGGGCGTCTCACTGTCCGCCCAAGAAGCGGTCTCACAGCTGTTGGTCTTTGACTCTTGTGTATCGTTAGTATGATCATAAGCAACAATGATATTCGTATGATCGTCTTTTTTGTTGTTGTTGTTGTTGTTGTTGTTTTCTATGTATCGTAATCATCACGGTTATTATTTTGATCGTGATGAAAATATACTCAA
>BOPN01001384.1:230260-235260 GCA_017312705.2 Penaeus japonicus
TTATTATTATTATTATTATTGTTGATGTTGTTGTTATTTTCAATATTATTATGATTGTTATTGCTGCAATTATCAATAACATTATAATTATCCATAACATCATTATTGTCATTATTGGTAATGATGTCATCATCCTTATTGTCATTGATATTAAAATCATTATATCATTATCATTATCATTATTGTCATTATCATCGTAATTGTTAATATCACCATTACTGTTATTGATATTATCATTTTCAGCATTATTATCATTATCATTATCGTCATTATTATCATTATCATTATCGTCATTATTATCATTGTTATTATTAATATCATTATCATTATTATTATTGTTGTTATTATTATTATAATTGTTATTATCATTGTTGTTATTATCATTATTATTATCATTATCATTATTGTTATTATTATTGTTGTTGTTATTATTATTATTATCATCATCACCATCGTTATTATTACCAACGTTATCCTCATCATTATCACTCTTCTTTCTCCATATGAAAACCCCAAAGATAAGACCCCGCCACCCCCCACCCCCCAACCCCCACCGAGACACACCCACCCCACACCCGAAAACATCAACACAGAGGCGATTGGTCCCGCTGAAAATTCTCTCCAGTCCCCGCGTGACTACGGTAGCGTGATCCGTGTGAATATATCTCTTGAGTCGCCTGCTGCTTGGAATAAAAATTGCAATGCATTTGCAGAGGCTCTTAAATTACGAGGAATAAGGATGAATCATAGAGGAGAACAGAAAGCGGAGGCTAGTTGTGTTGAGGGATGTGTTGTTGGGGGTGTGAGTGAAGGGGGAGGAGGGGAGTGGGGGGATTGGTAGGGGGAGGGGGGGATGTGATTATAACTGTCAAAAATAGGCATTTCATTAAATCGCTTAATAACCACACACCAAACATCAAATAAAAGAAGGAGAGGGAGAGGGTGATGGAGAGAGGGAGAGGGGAGAGGGAGAGGGAGGGAGAGGGAGAGGGTGAGGAAGAAGAGGAGGGAGAGGGAAAGAGGGAGAGAGGGTGAGGGAGAAGGAGAGGGAGATGATGATGGTGAGAGACAGAGAGAGAGAGGGAGGGAGGGTAGAAAAGAAAGAAAAGCAGAAAGAGAGAGATAAAAAAAAATGAATAGATAGAGACAGAGAGGGATAAATAAAGAGACAGATAAAAAGATAACAACAGTACAAACAAACCAAAAAAAAAAAAAAAAAAAAAAAAAAAAAAAGATGTCAGTACCCCCTTCCCCCTCCCCCTCCCCCTCCTCCAACAGGCCCCATGTTGCAAATTCATCACAAAGTCTGGCACTCCGCAGACCCGTTGCCCCGAAGGTGCTTTCAACCGGGATATACAAAACGTCCCTTAAGACACTTGAAGGATGGCAATGCTATCTAAGAAACCTCTCAAGCATCTCATTCGAGTAAGAAGCCCTAGAGATGTTGTCATGGCAACGAGTTTGTTTGGGGACTTTCGCTTTAGCCTTGAAACTTTTTTTTTTTTTTTTTACCTTTTTTTTTATCTCATATCTATAGCTGTTGTTATTATTATCATTATCATCATTATCATTGTTATTTTTATTAGTATCATTATCATTGTTATATTTACTATTATCATCATTGTCGTTATCATTCTTGTCATTATCAGTTATTTTAGCTATCCTTATTATTGTCATTTTTGGCCTCATTATCATTATTATCATTATCATTAGTACCCTATTTTTGTTATTGTTGTTGTTCTTTCTATTATCTATAATGACATATTTCTTTTGCTATATCTTATTTATTTGTTATACATTCCTTTAATATTTTCAGTGTTTACGTTATTTTCCTTTTTATTTCTATCATTTGTTAATTATCATGATTATCATTTAGTCTATTTTTATTTCTCTTTTTTCTTTCTTTCACTTCCTCCTCGCATCGATTGCAAGCTCTGACTAATCAACAATAGTCACCGATGTAAATAACGATTAAAATAACTGTTAATAAGATGTATATTTATGGACTGAGTGACTCAAGCACCTTTTTAACGTTCATGTATATACATGCATGTGTGTGTGTGTGTGTGTGTGTGTGTGTCTGTGTGTGTGTGTGTGTGTGTGTGTGTGTGTGTGTGTGTGTGTGTGTGTGTGTGTGTGTGTGTGTGTGTGTCTGTGTGTGTCTGTGTGTGTGTGTGTCTGTGTGTCTGTGTGTGTGTGTCTGTGTGTGTGTGTGTGTGTTTGTTGGCATATGCGTATGAGTATGCGTGTGTGTGTGAGTGTGTGTGTGTGTGTGTGCGTGTGTATGTGTGTTTGCAGGCATATGCGTATGCGTATGCGAATGTGTGCATGTTTTCGCTTGCATCAGTGCCATCCAGTGCCAAAACCGCAGAGCCAATACGTCAAGAGAGACGTTTGCCATTTCGATCATTTCAGAGCGGGAAAGTTCGATGATCAGCTGATTTCATGAAGTCATGCATCAACACGGATTCTGTTGTTAATGTAATGACTGTTGTTGTTTGTTGTTTTGCTGCTTTTCGTATTGTTGTTTCATTCTTCTGATTATTGTCCTTATTATTGTTATCATTGTTGTTATTGTAATTATCATCATTGTTGTCGTTGTTGCTGCTGTTACTATTGCTGTCGTTGTTGTTGTTCATCATCATCATTATCATCACCATCCTTATTATCCTCGCCAGTTTCATCATCATCATCATCATCATCACTATCATCATCATCCTCGCCATCTTCATCATCATCACCATCATTATAATTATCATCATCATCATCATCTTCATCTTCATCCTCACCTTCCTCATCATTTTATCATTATTATCATTATTATCATTATTATTATTATTATTATTATTATTGTTATTATTGTTATTATTACTATTTATTATTATTATCATCATTATCATTTGTTTTCCTTATTATCATTACCCATATCAGCGTCATAATTATATCATAATTATAATCATCATCATGATCATCACTAGGAGTATAAAAAACAAGAGTATCTTTCCTCATAACTTTATCCCGATTACAAAAATATCTAAATTGATGCAAACTAGCAGGTTTGTGTGATGAGGGTGTGATGAAGAACGAATGAAATATTCTGCTGATCGCGGAATGCTATTTGTCTGTTTTTCTTTATATGTCACCTGATATCCATACAGATTAAGAATTTTGTTGTTGTTGTTTTTTTTATATATAATCGGTTGTTTCATCAGACAAATGATTACGTTTTATATTCAATAATCTTGATGTGATTACAACGAAAATAGGCATTTCATTAAATTGCTTAATAAACACACACCAAAAATCAAGTAAACGATTCTTCAGCAAATAACAAAAAAAGGGACTGACTAATGTGCAAATCATTAAGATAACCATTAAAACCATACAATTAGACCCATTTCGAAGAGGACAAACCCCATGCCAAGACTTTAAGAGTGTCAACTACCCTAACCAACTTTCAGAGCCATCATTACCTCATGCTTAACATGACACAAAAGGCAAAAACATAACGCTCCACGATGAAAGCAGCACCTGCAAGCACTAAAGCCCCGTGGACATGAGAGAGACATGCGAGGGATCTTAATAAAAGCACGCCAGAGTCGCGCCCTCATTTGTAGTGCTTCACTAAGCCTGTGGGAGCGGGCGAGGGCTCAGTGCCGCGTCCGGGAGAAGGTGTGCACCACGACACTTGCTTCTCCTTAGGGTTGTTTGCGTGTGTTTGTTTGCGTGTGTTTGTTTGCGACGGGCGTTCTTTGTTCCGCGTCGGGTTGTGCTTTGCGAGTGTTTTGTTTGCGACGGGCGTTCTTTGTTCTTTGGGTTGTGCTTGGGTGCTTGTGTTCGTGCGCGTTGCTTATGTGTGCGTGTGCCTCATCGGTTATTCTTGCGCATGTGAGCGTGCCGCTGGTGTTTTGTGCATGTGTATCACATTCCGGCCGTCCACGTGTATGTACGTTCATGTGCATGGGTTTTACTCTATAACATGTGTCCATGTGTCCGTAGATCGGCCGTTGTTTGCCATCAGTAACATATAGGTGTTAGTGTGTCCACCGTAATAACTGGTCTACAACACAATCAGGGACCAGTTGTGAAAAGCCTAATAAGTCGTTGTGGCCGCACACTATTTATTGGTTTCCATGTGCGTGTCTGTCGATTCTACCGAATAGTTTCGTCTACCGCGTGAATGCGTCGGTAGATGTATTGACGTTTATAGCTATTGTATTTCGCACCGTATACACGTAAGGAAAAGGTGGTATAATTTTTTTAGTATCTTCGCGGCACACGTTTTAGATATATATATTGTAATAATGGTGTTATCATGGATATAAATATTGTGGTAAGACAAGGGAAATGGGAGAAGGGACATGCTCGTCATGCAGAGCAACAGAACGTTAGGAATGCGACACTTCATTATGCATGGGAACTCCCTTCCTGACCCAGGCGCGGCCTCTGTGTGAGGTTGTTTCAGCCGTGCATGACTGTGCTTACCCCCCTCCACCTCCCCCCCCCCCCCCCCTCCCCTCTCGACTCCATTCCTTCCCCCCTCCTCCTCCTCCTCGTGCGCTCGCTCTTTCGTCCTCTCTCATTCCGATTCTTAGGTTCTGCGATTATGCCTCATTTTTCTTTTGACAGTAAGGATAATGATGATGGTAATGATGATAATGATACTAATGATAATGATAATAATGATAATAGTAGTAATAATAATAAGAGTGATGATAATAATGATATCAATGATGATAATAATAATGATAATAATGATGATAATAATAATGATAAATGATGATGATAATGATGATAGGAATAATAACTCTAATGATGATTTGATGATGATAAGGATGATTACAGTAACAATATTAATAAGACATAGAATAAAAATAAGAAGAGTGATAGTCATAATATATTTGAAAATCACGGACGATAATTAGCATTTTAAATCTACCTTCATTCAGCAGTTTTAATCGTGATGAAATTAAAACGTAATCGAAGGAATTAAGGCTAAT
>BOPN01001384.1:257760-260260 GCA_017312705.2 Penaeus japonicus
ACGATTTGTTTCCCTTTGAATAAAAGAAAAAATGTTTGCTGGCAAGACATTCATATCAATAAAGCAAGTTGATTAAACTAACAAAAATACAATATAATAACACATGTTTAAGAGGATATCAGATTGATATTGTTTAGTGTTGTGTTTCAGACGCTAGTCAAAAAGGACTGTGAGAGCGAATGATAAGGGGCAAGGGGTAAGGGAGGGGGTAAGGGGGGGAGAGGTCAAGTAAATGTCATCCAAAGGTCAATTTAAGCAGGCACTCTACAGAAGACACGGTCGTAGGGTGGGGGAGGGGGGAGGGGGGAAAGGGAGGGAAAAGACATAGAGATCAGATATATTATAGGGAGAAGAATGCTGTGACTGCACACGCCAGGGACGAAACACCTTGAACGGAGAAATTCACTCGAGGGGAAACAGTATCAGAAAGTGATTCAGGGGGGAGGGGGGGGGGGGTAGGGTATTCTTTAAGGGATAAGGGACACGCCTCTCCCCTTCTTCGCTCCCTTACACCCTGCACCTCCCCCCTCCCCCTCTCCCTCTCTCCCTCCTTGCCCCCCTTCACCTCCTCCTCCTCCTCCCCCTTTCACACGACAAGTCGACGCATGCGCAGTGGCGGCGCAGGGGTGCTGTCAGCGTGTCTGGATCCCGTGCAAACCTTATAGATCCCTTGAGCTCCTATCTCTCCCTGATGCACAGACCGGGAGGGGGAAACACATGGTAACAGAAATTCAATATATTTTCCCCAACGCTAACTACCTATTAAAAGAAATTAGAGTTATTGTTTTGTTTTGTTTTTTATCTAATTATTCTAGTTTTTTTTCTTAAATTTTCTGTTAAATGTTATTTTCTCTAGTGTTCTCCTTTAGTATGACTAGCCTATTGACTAACGTGTGTGCGAAAGCGAGCGAGTGTGAGAAGCCTGCAGTTCTTATTTATATATTCAACTTCGTGCCCTTTGCTTAAACAGGCGACTGGAGCGAGAGTAGGCGAGGAAACTGACTGGCATACCGACTGGCATACCGACTGACTGTCATGCTAGACTTTGACTGGAGACTGTCCATAAGCCAATCGATCTCTTGATTGGTCAGCTTAAACGTGCGTGATTGGCTAAGTAGGCTTGTGTGAGGCAGAGTGGGCCCCTTCTGTTCATAACTGGGCGGAAGAAGCTGTTTGCTGGAGATGGTGCAATAATGGGCTAGTTCTTGCCTGACTTTCGTAGGAAGAGAGTGAGAGGGGGGAGGGGTAGGGAGGGAGGGAGGGGAGTAGGGAGGAGTAGGAAGAAAGACGATGAACTTAGGAAGAGGAAGGGAAGGAGAATAACGAAGAGTAAAGAGGAGAATAAATGGTGGTGATGGATACAAGCAAACTTCTACTACTATGACCATTGCCAGTTTGATATTAGGGATAATAATCATATAAGGCTTATTATAAATACTACTGCAGTGCCGGTTCAAAAACGAGCCTGCACGGAAGAGAGAAATCCTTCTGGTAGACATTATACAACAGCTCTCAGACACACACACAGACACACGGCACTGCGCATCAAACGGAACACACAAACACGCACACGGCTAAAGTTAGATCCATTTCCCCCCCTCCATTCGTCCATCTCTTAATTCCTTTTCCCTCGCCGCTTCGATGGAAAGGGTAACAATTGTGATTTATTCTTGTTTTGGCTTGAGAGCCGCTCATCCAATCAACTTCACATTCGATAATGAAGTTGGTTGGATCCTGAGCAATATATTTATAGGATTTAATCCTCCTGCAATGCCTGATCCTTCTGACAATTGGCAAACAAACAAATGCACACATACACACAAGGACTTGCTGGTCTATAGTTGGATAGTGTTGATGACAGTGATGATAACAGTAAGGGTGATGATAATGATAACAATAATGGAACAATAATGATTATAATCATGGTAATGACAATGGTAAGAATCACAATCATTTTAATAATCTAATACATCTTTTATGATAATGACCTTTAAAAAAACAGTCCCAATGAAAATGAACTGAAAAAAATAATCTATAATCACGACTTCCTCTCCTCGCTAAGCTCCGACCTGTGCTACTACCCCTCCCCCACCCACCCACCCCCATCCCTATCCCCCACCCCCACCCACCCTGTCTCTGTCCTAACCCTCCATACACAGACACCTATGCAAAGATCAAGAACTTGGGCGGTAAAACGAAGCCTCCAAGTCCTCAGTGTCACCAAGTTAGTGTCGTAACTAAAGTCATAGAGTTAACGGGGGAGGGGGATAGGAGAGGAGGGAGGGGGAAACGAGAGGGAGAGGGAGGGTTGGGTGGGGGAGAGGGAGAGGAGTGGAGGCGGGAGAGGGAAAGGGATAGGAAGGGGGAAGGGGATGGGGGAAGAAGAGGGAGGGGGACAGGGTGATGGAGTGGTTGGTATTATGACCGCAAAGTACGATCGTCTTAAATCGTCTTAGATATTTTTTTTATATCTTCTCTTTTTACTTACTTGTGTTTAGTT
>BOPN01001384.1:270260-280260 GCA_017312705.2 Penaeus japonicus
GCGGTAGGAAAAGAGAGATGGTGACTTAGAAGGAAACCATTTTATGAAGTTTAAAGCAGTAACAGAATTTATAATAATTGTTTGAAAATAACAATAACACGTCAGAGCGAGCACTACGTCACGAGATGAGAGGAGATTAAGCTATTATTGGATAGTATTACACGTAACGTTTATAATTACAAAGTTGATATACTGATAGGCTGAAGGTGTAACAATGGCATAGCAAAGTGATGATCTGTTAAAATCAAAGCAAGACATTAAGTAATTATCTTTAGTATAAAGAACATACATAGGGACGGAAGAATATCTATATTTCTTATTTCTCGACTTTGTTCAAATCCTTTTTCGATCGATTTCTTCATCCTCCTCTCCTTCTAGTCTCCCTTTTTGCTTTCGTGTCCTCCCCCCTCCCCCCGACCCCACCCCATCCCAACCCTCCTCGCAGCACACGCACACCTGGCAGAGTAACGCCCTTTGACATTCTCTTGTTTTAACATTCAGTGCCAACGGTCTCTCATGTTTTCATTCATCTCACGTTGGTGTCCATACCTTTTTGTCTTTGTTTTTCCTATTTATCGTCTACATGACTTTGTCCTCCTGTTTTCGTCGTCTTCTTCTTCTTTTTTTTCTTCCGTTCGTGTGTGTGTGTGTGAGTGAGAGAGAGAGAGAGAGAGAGAGAGAGAGAGAGAGAGAGAGAGAGAGAGAGAGAGAGAGAGAGAGAGAGAGAGAAGAGAGAGAGAAAATGAGAGAAATATATATATATAGAGAGAAAGGGGAAGAGAGAGGGAGATAGAGAGAGAGAGAGAAAGAGAAGAAGAGAAAAGAGCGAGAGAGGACATGTTGTAAATCGCAAGAGAAAAATGAAAAAATAAGAAAATGGGAAGATGATAGGATGGAAAGGAGGCCAGACGGAAGTAGGTAACAAAAGACATGTGACTAGAGGTGACAGATGTACGAGTCTTCATGTCTGGTGTAGCCTCACCAGCCTAGTTTTGTAACT
Organism: Penaeus japonicus; assembly: GCA_017312705.2. Taxonomy (NCBI): domain Eukaryota; kingdom Metazoa; phylum Arthropoda; class Malacostraca; order Decapoda; family Penaeidae; genus Penaeus; species Penaeus japonicus. Next base: position 271,261 of record BOPN01001384.1, read on the forward strand.
GAACGAGTCACAAGGAGATGGAAAATGATGAGTGAGTTTAGAAAGTGGTATATGAAGAGGTTAAGAAGACGCACGTATGTTGAATAGGAAGAAGCACGGAATATGACGTAAAGGCTCGGTTTTAAATAATAATGAAATGTGGCGTGATCTTCCGTAGATTTCATTTTGGTCAATTATCGTTTGGATCCTCTCTCTCTCTCTCTCTCTCTCTCTCTCTCTCTCTCTCTCTCTCTCTCTCTCTCTCTCTCTCTCTCTCTCTATATATATATATATATATATATATATATATATATATATATATATATATATATATATATATATGGAAAGAGTTTTGGCTGAAAAGGGGAAAGTCACAAAAGGTTATTGGAAGTCCAGAGTATCGACCGGTCATTACCAGTGGAGTGAAAATTTAACAAGTCACATTCATCATATATGTGGCGTGGGAGGAGAGAGGGGAGTTGGGAAGGAGGAGGGAGAGAGAGAGAGAGAGAGAGAGAGAGAGAGAGAGAGAGAGAGAGAGAGAGAGAGAGAGAGAGAAATCGTATGCATTCGTATGTGTGCGCTCGCATGTATGTAAATATATATGCGTATCTCCATATACACATCCAAACAAAGAGACAAGCAGGGAAATAAGCAGAGAGTAGGAAGCAGGTACCACGCCAACCGCTTCCACATTACATATTAATCCATCTTGACTTCTCCTTTGAGGTGGGAATATCCTAGGACTAAGGAAACCCGCGCACACCTTCCTCGGTTGACTTGATGAGCTGTGGGACATACGTGAATGCTGGGGGGGGGAGGGGGAGGGGGAGTGGGGGGAGGGAGGAGGAGTACAGAAGATGGGAGGGGAGTGAATGGGGAGGAAGGGGGAGGTGCAGAAGATGCATATGGGAGGGGGAGTGGTTAGATAGGGGTTGGATGGGGAGGGGGAGGGGAGGGGCAGAAGATGCATAGGGGAGGGGAGTGAATAGATAAGGTGAATGGGGATGGGGAGGGAGGGAGGAGGTGCAGAGATGCATAGGGGAGGGGAGTGGTTAGATAGGGGTTGGATGGGGAGGGGGGAGGGGGGAGGGGCAGAAGATGCATAGGGGAGGGGGAGTGAATAGATAAGGGGTGGATGGGGATGGGGAGGGAGAGAGGAGGTGCAGAAGATGCATAGGGGAGGGGGAGTGGTTAGATAGGGGGTGGATGGGGAGGGGAGAGGGGGAGGAGCAGAAGATGCATAGGGGAGGGTGAGTGAATAGATAAGGGGTGGATGGGGGGAGGAGAAGCAAAAGATGGATGGATATGGGGAGGGGGAAGGGATGAGCAAAAGGTTTATAGGGGGAGGGGGAGTGGATAGATTGGGGAAGTGGGCGGGGGAGGGATGAGCAGAAGATGAATAGGGGGAGAGGAGGATGGAGGGGGAAGGAGATGGATAGAGGGAGAGGAGGAGGAAGAAGTAAGGGTGGATAGGGGGAGGGGAGGAGTAGAGGATACGGGCAGTGGAGGGAGTAAATAGAAGTCGGTTTGAGAAATGGTTTTCAAGTTTTCATGTTGTGGTATGTATGGGGACTAATCTACATTTCTGAAAAGGGTGAAAGGTAGAGGGAAAGTAGCTGGGAGGCATTAGTCTCTTTGTGGAAATATCGTTTCTCTCTCTCTCTCTCTCTCTCTCTATCTATCTATCTATCTATCTATCTATCTATCTATCTATCTATCTATCTATCTATCTATCTATCTATCTATCTATCTATCTATCCATCTATCTATCTATCTATCTCTCTTTCTTTCTCTCTCTCTCTCTCTCTATCTATCTATCTATCTATCTATCTATCTATCAATCTATCTATCTCTTTCTTCGTTCATCCATATCTCATATTTGTTTTTGTTTTTTTCTCATAGTGTGTCATCTTCCCCAGGAAGTAAACCGCAATATTACAAAATGAATTATTTTCTTTGTATTTTCTTTTCCTTTATAATTATCCTAAAATATCCCTCGTCTCTGGTTTCCTTCTCGATTCCTCTTCCTCCTTTCTCGCGATTTTCCTTGCATTTTCCCTTGTTTTTGTTATTTTATTTTCTACTTATGTTGCTTCCTCCATATCGCCTTTTTTGTTGTTGCGTGTTCTGTTCATACATCCTTTTTCATATCTTGTTTTGTATTATTTTATCGCTTTTGCATTTGTTTATCTTTTTTGTTTTAGTCTTGATGCGTTTCTATCTCTTTCTTTATTTATTTATTTATTACCTCTCTTCTCCTATCTTCCATTATTTATAAATGGCTTATGGTGTTGTCTCCCTCCCTCCCTCCCTCCCTCTTTCCCCCTCTCTCTCTCTCTCTCTCTCTCTCTCTCTCTCTCTCTCTCTCTCTCTCTCTCTCTCTCTCTCTCTCTCTCTCTCTCTCTCTCTCTCTCTCTCTCTCTCTCTCTCTCTCTCTCTCTCTCTCTCTCTCTCTCTCTCTCTCTCTCTCTCTCTCTATCTATCTATCTATCTATCTATCTATCCTATCTTTCTAAATCTATCTTTTTCTCTCTTACTTCTCTTCCCAGTTATTTCATTACTTACTTGAGGGGGAGGGGGGGTGCGACGACCTGGCGCCAGTATGTCTGTGCGGTCAGACTCCCCCTTCTAGTCTGCTTTCTTCCGTTCTTCCTTCGTTTTCGTATCCTCTCTTCTTCCCTTCTCCCTTCTTTCTCTGCTCTCTCTCTCTATCTCTCTCTCTCTCTCTCTCTCTCTCTCTCTCTCTCTCTCTCTCTCTCTCTCTCTCTCTCTATCTATCTATCTATCTATCTATCTATCTATCTATTTATCTATCTCTCCCTCTTTCTCTCTCTCTCTCTCTCTCTCTCTCTCTCTCTCTCTCTCTCTCTCTCTCTCTCTCTCTCTCTCTCTCTCTCTCTCTCTCTCTCTCTCTCTCTCTCTCTCTCTCTCTCTCTCTCTCTCTTATTCTCCCCCTTTCCTGTTTTCCCTTCCTCTTTTTCCCCTCTGATGTTCCCGTCTTGACCATCTCCCTTCCCCTTTCCCCTCTCCTACCTCCATTTCCTTTCCTTGGCCCTGTGCCAGTGCCACGTCTGCTGCAGTCTCTAGGCAAAGAGATTGGGCGGAGGGAAGTAGGGGAGGGGGAGAGGGGAAAAGAGGGAGGGAGAGACGGAAGGAAGGTGAGAGGGAGAAGAGGGGAGAGAGAGGAGAGGGAAAGGTGGGGAGTAGGAAGGTGGGAGGAGTGCGGAAAGGTGAGAAGAGGGAAGATGGGATGAGGGGAAGAGGAGAAGGAGGAGAGGGGAGAGGAAGGAGTGCAGGAAGATGAGAAGAGGAAAGATGGCACAAGAGGGAAGGAGAGGGAAGAGGAGGGAACGGAAAGGTGGGATGTGAAGGGAAAGGGGGGATTAGGGGGAAGGAAGAAAGAAGAGAAGGAGAAGAGGAGAGAGGGGAGAAGGAGAAGAGGGGAGAGGAGGGGGACAGTCAGGTGGGATGAGGGAGGGTTGAAGAGGCTGCCTTGCGTTGCCTCGCTCGCTCCTCGATGATGCTCGTTCTGTTGTGTCTTCTGGTCTCCAGTCTCTCCCCTTTTCTTATTTTTATTTATTTTTTTTCATTTTTATCCTATTTCCTTCAGTCTTATAATATCCCTGATTCTCTCTTTAATGGACGCTTATATATTTTTTTTTCTTCTATACATTGTTTTCTGTTTTTATATACGATTTACATCTCATTCATTTCCTTCCTCTTTTTCTCCTATACACTTTCATTAATATTCGCGTCATCTTTCTTTTCTTTCTTTTCTAATATTTTTTCCTAAATGTTATTCCGGTTAAGCTAATCGTATTAAACGTATTTTTCATTCTATAAAGTCATTATGGATTTGTTGAAATTTCGAAAACAATAGAGACTGGCTGAATGCAGACTTTCGCACAAACAATATATCTTTTGTTGCAGCAGAGATGTTGAATGGGAACTGTTTTTAATATTGTTATTTTATTGATTGCGAACGTGTGTGTGTGTGTGTGTGTGTGTGTGTGTGTGTGTGTGTGTGTGTGTGTGTGGTAAACTGCTTTTAATATTGTTATGGTACTGATAGTTAGCTTGTGTGTGTGTGTGTTGTGTATTAAAGTTTCAGTTTGTTTGTTTTTTCCATTAAAAATGTTTCCTGTGACAGTCTCTCTCTCTCTGTCTACCTATCTATCTACCTATCTATCTGTGAATCTCTTCTCATCCACCTGGTACCTCGTTCCATCTGTCACATGTCAAACTTTTCCCCGAGTCACCATTTTCTTCGAAAAATTTTCTTCAGACATCTTTCACTTCATCTCCACTGGCTTCTAATACGTGACTGGCGATGCTTGTGTTTTCTTTTGCATGCACCTCCTTTACTGGTTCATTGGTTCATTGGTTCATTGGTTCATTGGTTCACTGAGTCACCGATTTTCCGCTTCAATCTAAAAATTAGCGTTTTTTTCTGCAAATTACTATAATGTCTCCGAGAAAATGTAGAATGAAAAAGACTTGAAAGTTCATTGATCATGGCATTAGTTCGTGTCGATCCATGACACTCGTGAATCAAAAGAGAACGACTCGCGTAGAAAAGGAGGCTTCGAATCGCCGTCTCACTCAGACACTCGAACCGGCTTCATGAGTCACTAGTATATTGATCCGACCGGTCGCTGATGCCCCCACTCGGCTGTCTGTCCAAAAGGTTCATTCAGATCTTCGAACTTGTTTTAAACCATTGGTCAAATTATCTCTTGTGATGTGTCTTTGTAAAGTCGTTATTCTTCAGGTTTGTTGTTTGGCTTGTTTGTTATTTCTTGTTTGTTTGTTATTTGTTATTTGTTGTTGTTGTTTTCTTCTTCTTCTTCGTCAGTATCATCATCGTTTTCTTTTATTTTACTTCTCCTTCTTCAACAGTTATCGTTATGCATCTTTTCCCAATTACCAAGTTCTCATTCCCAATAACACCATTTTCATTGCGTCCCATCTATTTCGCTCTTGCAGTGAGTGACTCATTGTTTATAAATAGTATGAGTGACACGCTGTTCACACTGACTCATCGCTCCTCAGGGTCTTCTCGTCTACTGAATCAACCTTGCAACTCATGAGTTACACACATACAAATGTGTACGGACACACACACACACACACACATACACACACACACATGCATACACACACACACACTCACACACACACACACACACACACACACACACACACACACACACACACACATACACTGGCAATGATATAATAATTTAACAAAATTAAACAATATTACAGAATTAATAAGCAAGAAAACAAAGAGAAAGAGAGAGACTAAGAGAAAGAAAGAGGAAGAGAGAGAGAGAGAGAGAGAGCAATCATGCATGCAATATTCTCTTCAGCGTGAAAGAGATGCCACTCGACGAATACACAGATACAACCTTCAAGAAATAAAAGTTATAAAAAGATGAACAAAAAATTAAAACAAAAATCAAATTCCTTTTCTTCGAGGTATCAAATAGGGGACGGACAACCTACTATCTCCCATAACCCCACCCCCACCCCCACCCCCATTCCGCACCCAGTAATCTTCTCCAAAGGTATTTAACTTATTTACCAATACTAAAATCGATGCTGTTTGGGTATGACATCGGTAAAGGGGAAGGGAGGAAGCGTAGGCAGGCAGAAAACGGCACAGAAGGGGAGTTCGAGCATTGCAGAGAGATGGTGAGAGATTGGTGGAGACAGAGATAGGCTGGAGAGGGGAGATATAGAAGACTGAATAGAGAGTGTGTGAGAGAGAGAGAGAGAGAGAGAGCGAAGAGAGAAAGAGGCAGACTAGGAGGGAAGAGAGAGAGAGAGGCAGAATAGGAAGGAAGAGAGAGAGAGAGATAGGATGTTGATGAGAGACAGAGTGGGAGAGGAGGCGGTCAGGAGAGAGATTGGGGGGTTAATGAGAGAGAGATGGAGGCAGACGGGGGTGAGAGAGAGAGGGAAGGGAAAGGGGTAGGGATAGATAGGGAGGGAGACGTGCAGATAGAAATAAGATCGGTAGAAATAAGTGTAAGACTGGTCAGCTAGAAAGATTCAGGCCTCGAGGCAAAGGGCACGACTAGGTTTGATCCCATAGATGAATGAATGTCTGTTTGAATGCATGATTTCCGTATGCAACAGCATTACGGATTAACATGCAATATCTGGGACATGTAAGGTCAGACTTGCCAACTGCCATGAGTTAGCATGTGGTGACAAAGGCTGGCATGTTGTAGTTTGTGATTTAGTGACAGTGGCACCATCCCCGCAGACCCTCGGTGGATCAGGTCGTGACCAGGATTGCCACAACACCTGCTTCACCCTCCCAAGTCCCCCTTCAGGTAAGCTCTAGGGGGACGCACGCCCTTCTTCCCTTTAAACTCCTTCATGAATTATATAACTAATGAACATACTTATACCTTTACCTACCTATGCTGACTGTTTCCTTTGGCTGACGTGTACCATGCGTGCGCAGGTGCCCCGTTGGAGACCAGCTGCTCCGGTAGCAGGGCGATCCACAGGTGGCTGACACCGGCGTCAGCAGCAGCGACGTAGCGGAGACATCCCGCACACACACACATACGTACGCGATTGTTCCTCGCGAACATGGACGCGCTGAGCAAGGACAGCGGAATCTCGACGCTCGACCACGATGACAACGAGGACGTGGTGGTCAAGAGCGCAATCAACGGCGAGGCCCCGCCGGCGGTGAAGACGGACGCTGCGAAGGCCGCCCCGGCCGACGCGCCCCCCGCGGCAGCTGCCAAGCCCGTTAACGGCACCGCGGAGGTGGCGGCGCCGTCGCCCAAGCCCGCGCAGAACGGGAAACCGGCAGAAGGGCCGGCGGATAAGAAGGCCGTGAGTGAGCCTGGTAAACCAGGTGAGGTCGCAGGCACTGTGCCAGCAGGTGCAGGAGCGGGTGCCACGAACGGAGCGCACGAGGGCCAGGCACAAGACGCCAAGCAGGAAACGAAGCCGGACGAAAAGGACAAGCCCCAGGAAAAGAAGCCCGAGGCAGGAAAGCCCGCGGAGGAGAAGAAGGAAACTAAGCCAGAGGCAAAACCAGCAGAAAAAACAGAGCCAGCGAAGAAGGAAGAGGCGAAGGCAGAAGACGTAAAGGCGGAAGCGAAACCAGAAGAAGCGAAAAAGGAACAGGTAAGCAAACCAGAAGAACCAAAGAAGCCAGAAGAAGCCAAGAAACCAGAAGAAGCCAAGAAACCAGAAGAAGCCAAGAAGCCAGAAGAAACCAAAAAGCCAGAAGAAGCTAAGAAACCAGAAGAAGCCAAGAAACCAGAAGAAGCCAAGAAACCAGAAGAAGCCAAGAAACCAGAAGAAGCCAAGAAACCAGAAGAAGCCAAGAAGCCAGAAGAAGCCAAGAAGCCAGAGGAAAGCAAAAAGGAGGAGAAGGCCAAGCCGGAACCTGCCAAAGAAGAGAAACCAAAGGCCGATTCGCCAAAACCAGAAGAAAAGCCAAAAGCCGAAGACAAACCCGCGGCCGAGAAGCCAAAAGCCGACGACCAGAGTAAGGTAGAAGAGAAAGCGGCCGAGAGCGCCAAGGACAAAGCAAAGGACGCGAGCAAAGGAGAGAAAGAAGAGGAGAAGGAGGCGGGGAAGGGCACGACGGCGTCCGTGGAGGCTCTTGGGTCAGGTAATGGGAAGGCCGGGAAGGGAGGGGCGGGGGGGAGTGAGGACAGGGATAGTGATAAAAGTGTGGACAAGGAGAAACACGATGACGAGGAGAAGGAGAAGGATGAGAAGGAGGAGGGCGTGAAGGAAAAGGCCGAAGAGGAGGACAATGAAAAGGACGAGGGGAAAGACAAGAAAGCGGGGAAGGGAGAAAAGGGAGTGGAAGAAGTGGTAGAAGAAATGGAAAAGGGAAAAGGCGTCGCGTTAGGAGGCAATGGAGAAGTGATAGAAAGACTGATGAAGGAGGCGTCCCTCTCCGTGGACGAAGGTGAAGTGACGGCGAAGGAAGTCGCGCCAGTCGAATTGGACATCATCGTGACGAAGGCGACGACGAGCGAAAAGGGAGCGGGAGATAAGAAGGATAAGAAGGAAGTAGAAGAAGAAGAAGGCGAAGAGAAAGGGAAGGAAGACGAGAAGGAAGAAGAGAAGAGCAAGAAGGAAAGCGGGAGCGAGCCAGAGAGCGAGTCGGAGAAGGAGAGCAAAGCGAGCGAAGGAGACAAAGATAAATCGAAGAAGGAGTCGCAAGCCTCAGAGAAAGAACAAGACGAAAGCAAAGCGAGTGATAAGTCGGAGGAAGCATCAACGGAAGCGGACGTAGAGGAGGTGAAGGAAGAAGTAGCCGACGATAAAAAGGAGGAGGCCAAGGCGGAAGAAAAGAAGGAGAAGAAGGACGAGGTAAAGGTAGAGGAGAAACAGAAAGAGAAGGTCGAAGAGAAACCAGCGGAGAAGGAGAAGGTGGAAGATAAGAAAGCGGAGAAAGAAGAAGTGGCAGAGAAACCACAAGAGAAAACAAAAGCAGAAGAAAAGCAGGCAGAGAAACCCGCCGAGAAAGAGGAAACTAAAGAGAAGGTAGAAGAAAAAACGGCAGAAGTTAAAGATAAAACACCAGAGAAAGAAGAAGCAAAGGAAAAAACGCCAGAGAAAGAAACAGTGAAGGAAAAAACACCAGAGAAAGAAGCTGCGAAGGAAAAAGCACCAGAGAAAGAAGAAGTAAAGGAAAAGACACCAGAGAAAGAAGCTGCGAAGGAAAAAGCACCAGAGAAAGAAGAAGTAAAGGATAAAACGCCAGAGAAAGAAGAGGTGAAAGAAAAAACACCAGAGAAGGAAGAAGTAAAGGAAAAATCGCCAGAGAAGGAACAGGCAAAGGAGAAAACACCAGAAAAAGAGGAAGTCAAAGAAAAAACACCAGAAAAAGAAGAAGTAAAGGAGAAAACACCAGAGAAGGAAGAAGTAAAGGAGAAAACACCAGAGAAGGAAGAAGCGAAAGAAAAAACACCAGAGAAGGAAGAAGCGAAAGAAAAAACACCAGAGAAGGAAGAAGCAAAGGAG
>BOPN01001384.1:297760-303516 GCA_017312705.2 Penaeus japonicus
ATATAAGAGTCTAATTGCCGTAAGTAGCTGATCCTAAATCCTGATTACAGAACTGATGTATATTTTAAAATGTTCTGATATAAAGTCAGCATAAACTTTTAATAAATGCATATATACTTTCTTTTAAGAACAGGGAAAAGTTTTATATTTTCTAAATCAAAATCCAATATATTCTTCTGTTGATAGCTTTAATAGCTTATGGGTGTTTGCTTAAACTAATAGAGAAAGCATAGCCATGATATAACATCTCATAAGATAAGTAAATTAATCTTACAGTTCTAAATGTTTTTGAATATTCTGATTAAAAACATTTATAATTGTCAATTTATTCTTGATAAGGTAAAAAACAGTTTCAGATTATTGATGTATGATGAAAAAAATGATGCCCTTGTCCAAAGAATTGCTTATAAGAAATACATGTAATTATTATCATGAAGATGTAATGATGGTGAAAAGTAAATCTGTTAATGTTTAGATGATGTTATATGTCAGTATATGTGTTCGTTTTAGCTTTCTGAGTCTTCATATCTTATTAGGAAGAAAATATTTCAAGCCAATATACAATAGTTTTAAGGACGGAAATTGAACTTCTGATATACTGACTACAACATTCATTGCAAGACTCTTTTTTTCATTTTCTATCTCTCTTTCTCTCTTTTTTTTCATATATATATGTATATATATCCTTTTGTATAAGCTGCAAAAGCTGTTACATCAAATGACTGGAATGCCCTAGTGGAAGTGTCATAAACGCTGCCCAAGCATAGCTTCAACACACGAGACCATATCTTCCTTATGTTGATGTGGTCGTTAAAATGCCGCCTGTTATCTCTAGCTTCGTGAGCTTACCGTTGGGAAATTAGCTAGCATGGTTCATTTCATCTCTCAAGAAGTGTGATAAATGGTTTGCATTAAATGTTTCCTGACCAAATGTCATGACTTTTCCATACCCAAGAAAGGGTTAAAGTAATGTAGATTTTTTTTTAGATAAAAAGAAAAGAAAGGATAAAGAAAATAATAAAGAACTTAAAAAAAAGACATAATATAATATAATTTATAATACCATATCATCAAAAGGAACACCACCGGTTAATGAAGTTGCACACTCTTGCAGATCGAGTCCCAGAAACTGAAATGGACAGCGACCAGCAAAGTGGGCTCACTCGACAACAAGGACCACAAGCCTGGTGGTGGCGACAAGAAGATCGAAACCCAGAAGCTGAGCATTAAGGCCCAGTCCAAGATTGGCTCCAAGGACAACATGAAACACAAGCCCGGAGGTGGTGACGTCCAGGTAAGGAGTAAGGCATGAGGTGGTGTGAGTTTGTGGAAAAAAAATCAAAATAATAGTAAGGGAAGGAGCATTATATTTAATCCCATAGGTGTTGGACTCTTGTCCCCCCCCCCTCCCCTCCCCTTCCCTTCCCCAGGTTTTGTTGAAATTGTCATTTTGACATAGATATGCAATATTAAACATTGTTACTCAAGGGATGTGTCGTTCATAAGCACCATCAGGGGTTTGCACAGGGGATGCTTGAGCCCCATCCCTCTTATTTCCTCATACCAGAAGTGTCTTTTAGTCAAAATTAGGGAAAGGAAAGTGGCCTTTTAGTCAAGGGATTTTTTTTTTTTTTTTTTTTTTTTTTTTTTTTTTTTTGAGTGAGCCCCTGCTTTTCTGAAAGTCTGTGCATTTCATTGCACATCATAATTGTAAGATAGAGATAAATGTGCATATTACTTACAAATGTTGATATTACAGTCTAATAGTATACAGTATTTTTTATTTGCACTTCCATTATGCTTTCGTTCTTTTTCCCAGTTTAGAGTGCTGTGGTATTATAGAAATGTGAATAGTTAATTTAATTTAAACTCAAATACTGTATTATCAGTTAAGAATATGCAATAAATCATGATTTCAATTATTTTGCTCTATCTTGTTTAATGCTAAAGACATTTACAAAATTTCTTCAAGAATGTAATCCATTTTTATGAAATGACTAACAGAATCATGATATGCTCATAGTTGAAAAAAATAGTTCATATCTACACATTGATCATAACAAATGAAAATACATCATGCAATACACGTTAACAACTTTACGCTTAAGTTACAACAAGAGACCACATCTATGGGAAATAATGCTTCACTATATATCACGTAGCCCTGAATGCAACCCTCTCTTTGTGTAAATCCTGCATAGTATTGTATCTTTTTTACGTTCTATATAAGGAACAACCTAGCACTACGGATATTTCATTAGATATTACCGCTAACCAATTACACTGCAGTGCAAAAAGAAGTACAAGTATTTTGATAACAGCACTAGTGGAAAAGAAAGTTGATAGTAAATGTAAATAGAAAAAAAGTACAGTGAAAAACAAAAGTAGATAATATATATTGGTGTCTTTATTGTCTCCCATTAGTAAAAGTAAAACAAAATCTTCTCTCTGCAAAAAGGCTAAGAATAGGAAAGAAACCCTGGCATATAATGTATATTTTCAGGTGCTTAGCTAGTGCTATGAATACTATAAAAAAAAGAGTTGCATTGATATTTCAAAGAGAGAGAGAGAGAGAGAGAGAAAGAGAAAGAGAGAGAGAGAGAGGGAGAGAGAAAAAAAGAAAGAAAGGAAAAATGTGAGTAGAAATTATAATGCAAAGATGATATTCTTATCACGTAGATAATCATTAGCTTTATACAATATGAAATATAGTAACAGTAGTAATATTCAGAATTTTGCTTGCCTAAGTATTCCCATTTATATTTCTGATAATTTCTCTTAAATCACTCAGCTTGTCATTCAGTGTCCATCGTATCTTTTTGTACATAAACTTAATTTAGAAGACGAAACATTTCCTGTAAGAGAATGGGTGTGTCGCATTATTTTGTGTAGCATTTTAGCACTGTATCTTCACTAATTTTAAGGATGACTTTACACAAAGAAAATGTAATGTAATGGATAGATTCAATGCTTGGTATATGTAGTTCAGGAAATTTTGTTAGAGATTTGTAACGAATCAGACAAAAGTGGATATTCAAGTTTTAGTTATTTAGCTTAACTGTTGCCTATAATTTTTTTCAATGAAAATAAAAGACAAAACTATCTAAATATAGCATTCATGACATTATTTATGCATGTTTAAATATTTAGTCTCAAAGTAATTTATTCTATTATCATTTATTTTGTTTTTTGTGTGTTCAGAATGCTTGAACCTTCAGTGCCTTACCAGGAAATATATTTCACTCTTCAGCATAGTAATCTATCATGTCTGAGTATATTAGGGATATTGTAAACTTGAGCACTCTGCCTCTTTCTCTATCACAACATGTAGGCATTGACACCAGTACAGAAAAGACTACAGACACATAAAAAGAAAGGCACATACAAAGACACAAGCAGATGCACAAAAGAAACAAATACTCACATACACAAAAACATTTTATATGGAAAGGCAAGAAAACATTCACACACACATGGAAAATACACGCATTTGCACACACACATACACAAATGCACACATACACACACACATGCACACACACATAATCACGCACACAATCACACACACACACACATAATCACGCACACAATCACACACACACACACACACACACACACACACACACACACACACACACACACACACACACACACACACACACACACACACACACACACACACACACACACACACACACACACACACACTCACACACACACACACACACACGCGCACATACTTACACACACACACTCACACACTCTCTCTCTCTCTCTCACACACACACAAACATTCGAAATGATCTTTTTTCCTGTGCTCTTTTACAACTAAATCATTCTCCTTCTGCCACCCTAATGCTGTGGCTACAGAAGAAGAGTGCAAAATCTGAGGGAAAAGTAAGTTTGTGTAGTGAATCACGTGTTTTTCATATGCACTGCTTTTGTCGTTAGGTTCTTTGGCATTGACACAGCTGTGTGAATGTGCTGTGTTATGAGAGAATGTACATAGTACTCATTCCCTGTTTGTGACTGAGGTAAGTCTGTATGCATTTGATGGCCTGCATGTGTGTTGTATGTTATGTTGAAGGAAATAGTGAGTAAGGTAATTTGCTTCCCATCATTATCCTGTATCCATGAGAATCATTTCATGAGACTGATGATTTATGGGAACTGCAGCGGTAATGTTATTCGATAAGCCAGGGTTCGAACTTACGTGGAATTTGTTCCAACACACTCCTCTCTCAGCAAACAACTCTTCAGCTCAACTCTCTCTCATCACCAGTAGATTGTTGTTATCACCTGAAGTCATTGCAAATTTCAACTTTGCAACCTGTAATGTTGACAAAATCTTGAAAGCACATGTAGATGATCACAGACTTCAAGAAAAGAATGCTAGATGTAAGAAAGGAAAATTCCGATGAACGAAACCAATTTTTTATACTCCAATACCACACTGCAGTATCTCCTAGCAATCACATGTTATTAGTGCTTTGCTCTAAACGATTATCTAGCCCAGAGTAAAAGGAATGTTGGCTGCGGAAGCTTCACTCTCTGTTAGCTCCGAGAATGTCTTTGTTCCTTTCACTTTGGTCCTGAATGTATTGCTCGCGAAAGTAGTGGGGGAAGAGCATCTTATAAGTTCTTTTTTTTGCGATCGTAATCATGTATGAATTATTATTATTATTACTTTTTTTCATCACTTTATGCTTTACATACATGATTTCTGAACCAAATTTCATTTTTAAGATTTTTAAGAGACATTAAGAAAAAAAAAATGACTTGCTTGCTGCAACCCCTCTGCTTTTGCCCATCAATATTCCTGCACTTTCGTTACTTCTGCTATCTCACTTGTTTTTCTTTCTTTTTATTTTCTTTTTTTCTTTTTTTTTTTACTTTGCACTCTTACAGATTGAGCAAAAAAAACTGGACTTCAAAGAAAAGGCATCCAGTAGAGTAGGCTCACTTAATAACGTTAAGCACAAAGCTGGAGGTGGCGAAAAAAAAATATTTGATGACAAGGATTACCTCAGGCAGATGCAAGGGTCACCATGCAAAACTCCTACCAGTAAGGCCTCGTCAGAAGCCAATTTGTCTCGGACACAGGTAGGATCCCACGGAATGTTTGGGTTCGGGATATTGTAAGGAGGAGGTGGTCTTTCGAGGTCTTGCTTTCCTTCTCTTTCTGCCTTTACAATCTACATAAAAATCAATACACCATTTCTCATGAAATCTATCAAATGCCCTCTAGAGTTAGAACACCTTTTACCTTTCAGACATTGAATTCATTTCCCTGTATACGATGCATTTTTTATACACTAAAACTAGCCCCTGTGCTTAGTATTCCCACACTGGCAAAAATCTGAAGAAGCTCAGAGTTCTCTTCATCTATCTTTCATTTTCTTTTCTTTTTCACGTTTTCAACCAATGAAAAGACTTCCCACTCTCGGGTTCTGTCTGGCTGCGTCTCCGGGTCTGTTTATTTTTTTTCTTTCTTTCTTTCTTTCTCTTTCTCATATTCTCCTCCCTGTATTCCACTCTGTCTCTCTCTCTCTCTCTCTCTCTCTCTCTCTCTCTGCACACACACATAGGCATACACACACACACACACACACACACACACACACATATATATATATGTGTGTGTGTGTGTGTGTGTGTGTGTGTGTGTGTGTGTGTGTGTCTGTGTGTGTATGTATATATGTATATATGTATATATGTATATATGTATATATATATATATTTATATATATATACAT
>BOPN01001385.1:0-10000 GCA_017312705.2 Penaeus japonicus
AAATATATATATATGTATATATATACATATATATACATATATATACATATATATATATATACATATATATTTATATACATACATATATGTATATATATATACACACACACATATATATATATATATATATATATATATATATATATATATATATACATATATACATACATATTTATACGTATATATATATGTATATGTATATGTATATATATATATATATGTATATATATACAATTATAAATATATATATATATATATCCATACATACATGTATATACATATATATGTATAGATAACTAGAAATAAAAATGTGTATATATCTACATAAATGTATATATATGTAAATAGTGCATACTACGCACTCACACCGGGCACCTTAATAATCAAGTAGCAATATTCGTTTTAAAGGTGAATATATACAGATATGCTTAACAATTGAGATACCCGATTCTGCCTCTGCGCACCCGGCGTCGCGGCAAGTGGGCGAACGCGCGCCGTGAGGGATAGAAGCTTCTGCCCGAGCGGAAACTTCTTCCTTACAAACCGCAGACAAATGCGTCTTACAACACAGCAGCTGGGAGGGACGTCTTGGCCGCCCTCGCCCAACAGTCACCTTTGCAATAGCCAACCCACCTGCTAGCAATGAGGCTGGCACCCAACACAGCCGTCCACCACACATTCGGAGATTAGCCCTTGTACATACTGACAGGGAGAATGGCAAGTAGGCAGCCTTGCAGGGTGATCAACCAGACTACATAGCCAGAATGTACGTGAGTATCCTTGGGCCTCATGCCCTTCCTTCTGATCTGGACTTTGTGGAGGAAAGAAACCGGCTCCTAAGTGAGTGCCCCCCCCCCCCCCCCCTTCAGTCGACCAAATAAGCAGTAGTGTGAAGTGTTTCATAGATGAGATATATGGGAAAGAGATGATTTTATAGTACAGGAAAAGGCGTAAAAAGAATGAATACAGTTGTAGTAAAAGGAAAGTGTACTAGTGTTTATCTCTTTGATATCAGTGAATAGGCATTGTAGTGTGGCTAAAGTGGTAAAATTGAAAGCTCAGTGTCGAATAATAATCATTTTATCAGGATCAGGTCCTCTTACCCCCATACTCGGTTGATAGGACATGATAGGGTCATGGTAACGTAAGGTCATTGGCCGAAACTCGCCAAGTAAGCCAATCCCGGGTCGCTTCAGCATTCCCCCTACAGTGCAGTGGTCGCGAAACGGATCTTGTTGGTCGTCGGGGTTTCCAGGAGGTTGGCGGCCTTAACGTGATCAATGGATAAGTTAAGATAAGCCAGATTTGCGGAGCAGATGCTACGCCGGGCTTGTATGCACTTAGGCGAGCCCGCCTGTGTCAGCGTGTGCTGCCCCTGAAGCCGCGGTGCTAGTGGTAGGCGTTGAAGAAACGGCAGAGGGAGGAATGTATGGGTGTAAATACTCCAAGGAGATTTGGAAGATCTGTTGTACGGAGGATAGGCTGGATCTCAGCCGGCAGGCACCGGATAAATAGGATACTCAGGATATCTAGGGAAATAACGTGCTAGAGTGAGCTAGTATGCTATGGAAGTTGCAAAGGAGTTCAGAGGGAGTGTTTCCTTCCTTGGTTTGACATATAGTAGGAATAAAATGCAGTCTCTGGGTTAGGTGCTTTAAGATGGCTTCCTTAACTCTTTCCCTGACAAGATGGTAAATACATACCATCAAACTTTTTCGACAGTATAAATATATACCATTAGAGCTTCCATGCCATATCATGTAGTTATGGCATGCTATTAGCTTGCGATTGTATAATGATATTGATAATGTTACAATGTTTCATGACATAATAACAAACATGATCAACACAGATATAAAACGCGCATACATGTAAAGTAAAAGTAAAAAGATGGGTAATCCTTAGGCGTCGGTTCAGTAAAAGCCTGCCAAAGAACCTAAGGCTGGCCCCTCCAGACCAGCCCCTGGTTCAGACAAGTCTCTGGCGTCGTTCCAGACGACAAGTCATAAAGAGATTGGAGGCCATGTAGGACCCTCCAACCCTGCTGGCCCCACTGCCAAAACCCCAGCGTCGGTTCAGAGGAATGGCAAGAAGCGGCCTTGGCTGGCTACGGACTCAGAGGGCGAATCTGTAGCCCCAAGTCAGTTCGCCCTAAACCAGACGGATTCAACGATGCATATCAGATGGTAAGGGCTCTGGAGACCCAGAGATAATGCCATCTAATGATTAGAAATGCCAGAGACAAAGGCATGATGATCATGACGAAGGATCAAGCTACACTTACCTTCCTCCAGGAAACAAATAACTTCACAGATGGGCCGAAGGTAAGCTTGTCGGGTCTGACTCCCAATGATAGGAAAGTCAAGATGGTACTTCTTATCTTTCCTATCATGTATGGCCTAGACATCATCACTTCTCATCCCCAGGTGGTGGGGGCTTCCTGATCATCCGCAGGGAAGAACCCAACCAGGTAAGTCCTGGTCACTTTGAAAAGAGCCCCAGTTGTGTCCTCGGAAATTGGGGCCACTTACACAGCAAGGCCAAAGTGTGGTGTCTGTAGCAAACAGGACACCACTACAAAGTGTCTAAACTGCAGCAAAATGCACCATGACTGCACTGCCCATGACCAAACCACCACCAAATGCCTCCAACACAAAAGAGTTCCTGGCCCCTGTGGAGGTTCCAAGACGGAAACAGACTTAGGAGTCTTGGAACCTCGCAAAGTCCTCCCAAAGAGCAGAAAGACTGACGAACTTCAGAGAAGTACTTGACACTCCTGCTGATGACAGTAGTCACAGCAGTTGCAACAGCACTGGGGAGGTCTAGTGAAGAGACAAAGAAACAAGAGTCCCAAGCAGATCCTTCATCTCAGGGCGAGACTCCTCTCCCTACAACACCCCAGGGTGAGATTTGTCTTCCTACCCAACCTGCAGCCGAGACCACACCAGCAGAGCTTGTACCCAAACCCCAAGGGATGTGGATACCACGACCAACCAGAGTGAAGTTCAAGGCTACCAGGGGTTCTCCACCTCCCTTACATAGCCCTACCTACAGTTCTCCTGGTCATGATGACAGAGACAAGTCTAGAGAGGAAATCTCTATCAGTGAGGAACTCACCAAGGAGTTGTCAGACTCCAAAATGTCTGTTGTTACCCACCCTGAGGCATCAGACACTGAGACTACGTCGACATCGTATTTGACCCAGACTTAATTAAATAATCCCTAATCTAAGCATACTACAATGGAATATTAATGGTTTTTCCATAAGGAGTACCCTTCTCAACACAATTGTGCAATCTTAGAACAGTGACATTGCCATGCTTCATACTCAAACAGAGGATACTGTTTGCTTCTCAGGATATCATCCCTTTGTGCTGCCATGTACACAAGGCACCAGAACTAGTTTCATTACCCTTGTAAAGGCAATTATCCTCTGCTCCCCGATCACTGATCCTGTGCAATATAGAGGTCTCGAATCCCTGGCTAGGGGTCCCCTGAAGCTGTACAATGTGTAAAGCAGGCCTGGATGTAGGAGCTTAGACATTAGTCTCCTACCCAGAGACATAATACGGCAGGCTATCACATTACCTTTGCCACTGCGGCTCCGGTCGAAAGAATCAGATGGTCTTTGGATAAGACTGCCATGATCAATCATTATGGGATAATCACCACCATCTTAGATGCTGGTCCGGCACCCACGCCCCAGCACAATCCTTGAGGCCAGATTGGTTAATGCCATAGAAGAGGCAGTCTCACAGACCATCTCAAAACTTATTCATGATCCAGGAGTTTTAACCCGTTAACGACGGATGACGTTTTTTTTCGTCATGCGTGATGCAGGAGCTCTGGCCTGAGGACGGGCATCCTGATATTGAGGGATTTTGGATCCCTGTGTTATTTCATTGTGTTATAAGTAATGAGTGTGTTATGATGACAATTGCAGTCACAATTATTATAATTAACATAATATTAAGCAAAATATGTTTCACTTCACATCCAAAACTTAGATGGCATCACTTTCTTCTAGCACCAGCAGTTGAGAGTCTTGAATGGCATCCATCTACAGTCTTTTACTGTGGCACTCACAGTCATGAACACAAGTTTCCTTCCTATTCCCTACCTCTTCATGTTATTTCATTGTGGATGGTTATGGTTCGTATTTCTTCATTGCAGTACATAAATACCAAAAAACAAAGTTACTTTTTTATCCTCCCCTAACATAACAATACTTCTATCACACTGAGTATAAAGAAAAAATGAGCTAATATGGAGTCTAAACTACAATTTTAGTCAACTGCAGCATTGATAGAGCCTGTGATAAATCTCATCCTGGAACCTGGGTAAACAAATCTATCCCCTGTCCGCATTGGGTTAGCCACCTGGTACTACAATGATGAGATTAAGGACAAAATCAATTTGTACAGAAGACACTCCCAAGGAGAGAAGCCCTCAGGGATGCTCAGGAAGCTGTTAAGAGGTTAAAACAGGAAAGCTGGCTTTGATCAGTAAACCTCCTTATCGGATCTGCGGAACTGCATCAGATGGGCCACATATTGCTCAGTCCCCAGACAGACCCACCATGATCCTCAGTCAGAGGCAGAGAGATTGGCACTCAGGGTCTCTGCTAGAACAAGTAGCATCAATCTAACAGCAGAGTTGAGGGCATGCCAAGAGAGATTGCTTCCAGGCAGGCATGTCCTCATCAGAGAAAAGGCGGTCAGGCCTGATGAATCAGATGCCATGTTCTCTCTAAGGGAATTTAGAAGAACATGCACGACCAGTTCTTGGTCAGCCCCTGGTTGTGATGGGATCTCCTACCCCATCATTTCCCACCCAGGACTTGAAGGTGAGATTACACCTCTGCATCTAACCAAGTCCTGAGAGACTTCCTCACTACCACAGGGCTGGAAGAGGGCTGACATAGTTCCCATCCCTAAACTAAAGGAGCTGGGAAGGTACCATCCCAGAGAGAATTGTATTAAACCAGCTTCAATGGAAACTGGGGCCTCAGTGCAAACACCTACATGGGTTCACAAAGGGCATAAGCACAGCTCACAGTATGGCCAACCTACTGAACACTATCAGCAACACCAGATCTGTCGTTGTCTTTCTGGACCTGGAAGAGGCTTTTGAATCAGCGAATCTGCTTGCTATTCAGATCCTGATTCGAAAGGGAATCGAAGGCAGACTACTAACTTAGATAGGTGACTATTTTCAGAATAGAACTGCCAGAGTAAAGTTCCAAGGTCACCTTTCCAGGCACTCTTTCCTGAAGAATGGTACTCCCAGGAGGATGCAAGATAATTTCTTATAAGATAGGCCCAGTATTGTTGGGACCTAATGCCTAAGGAAGGCTGCAGGGTCGGGCTTAAGATCTCAGCAGCCAAAAGTGAATGCAATGGCTCTGAAACTCAATGCCATGACAAAAGACTAGAGCTAGAGTGGGTTCATGTCTTTCAATACCTGAGAGTATGTGTTGACAGGAACTTTACCTTCCACTCTGAGATTAAATATCTCATAGACCGGACCAAGGCAAGACTCTCTGTCATGAGAGCTCTCTCAGGGCGACAGCTAGGGATTGGACTCCATGTACTAAGATCATTCTATGTGCACATTGTCCATCCCATTGCGTCAGTGTTGCCAGATGGCGCAGGTGAAATTTCAGTAGAAATGTGCGGAAAAATTCAGTAGATATAGGTGAAAAATCAGTAGACACGATCCATGATATATGTACATATAATCAAATAAAAAATTCCATATGAATACATTTGAAGCAGTGAAATCAAATCAAGAAACTTTCTGTAAGTACTGTAATACTTTCTTATAATATGCTGGTAGAAAAAACAAAAAAACTTCTTTCACAAAACAAAAAGAATTACCTTAGTTTAGCCTAAAATACATCAATCTTCTACTTCATCATCATCAGCAGCAGTGGTTTCAGCTGCTGTTTTCTGCTCACATTTATTCTTGTACATTTCACTATTCATTCTTTTAACCATTTCTTTTTTTATTTCAAAACCATCACAATTATAATTTGATATCATTCTTTTTGTGTGAAGCAATCCACTAATGGTTTTAGTTGACAGTCTGTTCCTCAGTTTTGTTTTCATGCGATTTATGCTTGAAAATACTCTCTCCACCGTTGCACTTGAGTGAGGCAAGCACAACAAATTAAGCATGAAGGTAGAGAGGTGTGGGTACATTGGCTCATTATTACCTGTTTTAGTGTCACGCACTTTTACCCAGAACTGAGTTACATTGAGATCACACATCTCAGAGCTCACCATATCACTGTTTTTGAGCAACCTCCATTCTGTATCAATATCTTGAAGAGTTTGGTCAGTTACAAGAGAGGGAAAGGAGGCCATCAGTGGTACAAGTGATGCAACTGATTTACTCTTTACAGTTAGGGGATCTAGTACCTTTAAATTCTGGAAAACAGTACCATCAAATGGGAATCTTTTGCTAATCTGTGTTACTGCTTCTA
Source organism: Penaeus japonicus (assembly GCA_017312705.2). Taxonomy (NCBI): domain Eukaryota; kingdom Metazoa; phylum Arthropoda; class Malacostraca; order Decapoda; family Penaeidae; genus Penaeus; species Penaeus japonicus. Next base: position 6,488 of record BOPN01001385.1, read on the forward strand.
TTAGAAAAATCTGACAACGTTGTCGAAACACTTGCACATCCTTCAATGGGAGTGCTTGCTCTTGACAGAGAGACATCCCTACCTTGGCTCCAAGATACATACAAGATAGTTCCTTAAAGTTACGAGGATCCTTGTACTCTACCTTGCTAATGGGTGTCTTTTGCAGGTATTCATCTTTAAGATAGCATTCTAACAGAGTTTTGAAGGACTGCAACACTGATTTGTGCAGTGTGTGAACCTGTGGACTCTCTGACTGCATTTGTAAATTGAGGGAGTTAAAAATGGGGAGAACAAAGTCAAGAAATTGGAGATACAACTTTGTGAAAGGGTTGTTTAGTCTTTGCAGTATGTTCTCAGATGCCAAAAGTCTGTCATCAAGCACAGCTCCTGTAAAGTACAGCTTGAGTGCTTCATATTGCTCAAGGAGCCTAGCCACAACCATGTGTAATGATAACCACCGTGTCTGGCTTGGATGAAGCAATTTGTGTGGTCTCACATTGACAAAAGACTGAAATTCTTTCAGTATTCCCATGCGTTTAGGACTACACTGAAAATATGAAAAAACATCACGTGCTAAATCTTCAACATCCCTGGGCAAAGTAGCACAAGCATATGAGGCACAAAGAGCAAAGGAGTGACAAATACATTTCATAACAAAAAGTGAAGGTATGTCATTTTTAAGCAAAGTTGAAAGAGAGTTATGAGCTCCTAGCATAGAATTGGCTCCATCCGCACCAAAGCCAATCATATTATTTTTGTAAGGGATGTGGTTATCAGTAAAAAAAATTGTCACTGCATCATAAAGGGCTCTTGCAGTTGCTTCTTGCAAGGGAATCAGTCCTAAGAAGCAATCTGCTACTTTGTCACCTATGAGAGTTCTAGCAACCATACACAAATGTTTGGTACTAGACAAATCTGTACTTTCATCCACTATTAATGAAAACTTGGATTCTTGCAACTTTGTAACTAACATAGCAGCACTTTCTTCACCAGTCACATGGTTTACAATGGACGTCAGTTTTGTCCGTCCACATTTCAATTCTTTGGCAATAGCAGAATCTGGACATATTGCTTGAATTAGTTTGGGCATATGTTCTACAGTTCTAATCGGTAAATCATGCTCACAGATGAATGCTGCAAGTCTTATTTCACTTTCCTGTACAGATTCATGAAGTTTCTTTTTACCACTCACACTAGGCATGTCTAAGACAGAAGGCTGTTTGGCTACTACAGTGCAATTTTGTTTATGTTTCTTTGAAGCTGAATGTTTTCTAACTTCCATTTTCCCGTGACTCACAGATATATGAACATGGCAAGCACTACAAAATCCAAACAACTGTCCCTTTGAACTTGGCCTCAGCCATCCTTTAAATTCTGGATCAGATTCCCATGTTGTGTTGTATTTCTGGGCATATCTTGCTTTCTTTCTGCTGCCTTCAGACCCATCTTCTTCTGACTCTGACGCCATGTTACGTTACAGCATGCAGTCGGGGTTTATCTATGGCCTGACAGGACCCCTGTTCCCAACGAAAATGAATATAATGAGTATCGATTAACTCTTTAACAACCATAAATGATAATAATTTGAACTTCCAGTTGCGAGTTTTCAGCCAAAATGCACTGATACAGTAAGTCGGTATAGGCTACCATTTCATTTCTTTAAATCCTAAACACATATTATGATCTATAAAATATGCAGTAGACCACTTCTCACCTTCCAGTTAACGTGATGCAAAACTAGGTATCCTGCACACTGTCTTCCGTCCGTCACCTTTTAGTGCCACCAGCTAACTGTAGTTGCCGCAAAGTGCGGTTACTGTTCACATGCCTAGACGAACACGTCGCAGACGCGTCAGCTGTGTACCCGTCCTCTCTCAGGCAGCTGAGTCAGGCTGCAGGCAGCTTCGCTAACCCCCCTACCCCTTCTGCTCTGCCCACTCCCTTCCCCTCTCATGAATTTCGAACTACCAGTAACAGGGAAGCTTAATTTCTGGAGATATTCTGGAGAACCTATCAAAATTCTGTAGATTGCAGCAATAATTCGGTATTTCGTGAGATTCGTCGGAATTTCAGTAAATCTCATGAAATTTCGGTAGATCTGGCAACACTGCACTCACACACACACTCAGTCACTCACATAGACACACACGCATTCACTCTCACACATACACACGCGCGCGCATTCACTCACTCACTCACACACTCACTCACTCACATACACACACGCATTCACTCACTCACACACACACTCACTCACTCACATACACACACGCATTCACACACACACTCACTCACTCACACACACGCATTCACTCACACACACACTCATATACACAATAAACACAAAATAAATGAACGAATAATCTCTCTCTCTCACAACACATGTATTCACTCACTCACACATATACTCACTCACGCATATACACACACACGCATTCACTCACACACCCACTCACTCACTTACTCACATACACACACACACTCACTCACTCACTGAAACACACACACACTCACTCACTCACATACACACAAACACGCATTCACTCACTCACATACACTCACACACACGCATTCACTCACTCACACACACAGTTACTCAAACACACACGCACTCACTCTCACACAAACACACGCATTCACTCACTCACACACACACGCATTCACTCACTCACAAACACACTCACACATACCCACACACTCACTCACTCGCATACACACACACGCATTCACTCTAACACACACTCACACACACACACGCATTCACTAGCACACACTCACTCATTCACACACACACACACTCACTCACATACACACACACGCATTCACTCACTCACGCACACAGACTCCCTCCCTCACATATATACACACACACAGGATACTGGGTCTGATTTATTTTTTTCTTGCACAATACTTTGAAACTGATCTATATCTAGTTTATCCGTTTGCTGTTTTTTTACGTTGTGAAACAGTTGTGATTCATTGATATTGATTATTTGTTGAGTTTTTATCATTCTCGCTTCTTCCCACTTACGCTAGTACTTACATTTTGGGGACACACACACACACTCACTCACACACACACACACATACTCACTCACTCACACACACACGCATTCAATCTCACACATACACACGCGTTCACTCACAAACACACTCACTCACTCACTCACATACACACACACACGCATTCACTCTCTCTCTCACACACACGCATCCACTCACTCACACACACTCACTCATTCACTCACATACACACACACGCATTCACTCACACACACACTCACTCATTCACATACACACACGCATTCACTCTCTCTCACACACATGCATTCACTCACTCGCACACACACTCAATCACTCACTCACACACAAACACACACGCGCATTCACTCACTCACTCATTCACACACACACTCATTCACATACACACACACTCACTCACATAACCACACACTCACTCACTCACATACACACACATTCATACACACACTCACTCACTCACACACACGCATT
>BOPN01001385.1:32500-42500 GCA_017312705.2 Penaeus japonicus
CCATATTCCCTTCTACCTTCCCACTCCCTTTCCCTTCCCCCTTTCTCATTCCCTCTTACCTTCCCACTCCCTTTCCCTTCCCCTTCTCAAACTCCCTCCTACCTTCACACTCCCTTTCCCTTTCCCTTCCCTCATTGCCTCCTACCTTCCCACTCACTTTCCCTTCTTTTTCCCTCTTACCTTCCCACTCCCTTTCCCTTCCCCTTCCCTCATTGCCTCCTACTTTCCCTTCTCCTTCCCTCCTACCTTCCCACTCACTATTCCTTCCCCTTCCCTCATTCCCGCCAATGTTTCAATTCCCTTTTCCTCTCCCTTCCCTCATTCCCTCCTACCTTCCCACTCCCTTTCCCTTCCCCTTCCCTCATTCCCGCCAATGTTTCAATTCCCTTTTCCTCTCCCTTCCCTCATTCCCTCCTACCTTCCCTCTCCTCCCTTTCCCTTCCCCTTCCCTCATTCCCGCCAATGTTTCAATTCCCTTTTCCTCTCCCTTCCCTCATTCCCTCCTACCTTCCCTCTCCCTTTCCCTTCTCTTTCCCTCATTCGCTCCTACCTTCCCACTCCCTTTCCCTTCTCCTTCCCTCATTCCCGCCAATGTTTCAATTCCCTTTTCCTCTCCCTTCCCTCATTCCCTCCTACCTTCCCTCTCCCTTTCCCTTCCCCTTCCCTCATTCCCGCCAATGTTTCAATTCCCTTTTCCTCTCCCTTCCCTCATTCCCTCCTACCTTCCCTCTCCCTTTCCCTTCCCCTTCCCTCATTCCCGCCAATGTTTCAATTCCCTTTTCCTCTCCCTTCCCTCATTCCCTCCTACCTTCCCTCTCCCTTTCCCTTCCCCTTCCCTCATTCCCGCCAATGTTTCACTTCCCTTTCCCTCCCCCTTCCCTCATTCCCTCCTACCTTCCCTCTCCCTTTCCCTTCCCCTTCCCTCATTCCCGCCAATGTTTCAATTCCCTTTTCCTCTCCCTTCCCTCATTCCCTCCTACCTTCCCTCTCCCTTTCCCTTCCCCTTCCCTCATTCCCTCCTACCTTCCCACTCCCTTTCCCTTCCCCTTCCCTCATTCCCGCCAATGTTTCAATTCCCTTTCCCTTCCCCTTCCCTCATTCCCTCCTACCTTCCCACTTTCTTTCCCTTCTCCTTCCCTCCTACCGTCCCACTCCCTTTCCCTTCCCATTTCCCTCATTGGGAAGGTAGGAGGGAATGAGGGAAGGGGAAGGGATAGGGAGTGGGAAGGTAGGAGGGAATGAGGTAAGGGGAGGGGAAAGGGAGTCTAGCCGCCGTGGTGAACGGACGTGTTTTTGCCTCCTCTCCACCGCCGCCAAACAACTCAGCAAACCATGACACCTCGTGGTCCCGCACAGTCAGAGGGAAATCTGACTACCTTCCCCGGGTCAACGGGGGCCAGCCAGGGAGCTTCCCCGGTGCTTCCTCGAGCAGCTAGCTCGAGCTCTAACCCTCAGAGTAAATGGGGACCCTTGGCCCAGGGTATCGTGCCCCCTTCCCAGGGTAATTGGACCTCTGCCCGAGGAATCGGGCCCCTTGGCAGCGCGGGTCAAAGCTGCCCCCCCCCCCCCCAGAGCAACCAGAGTAAAGGTTGCCCCCCCGCCCAGGGCAAAGGGTGTTTTAGCAGCCTTAGCAAGCACAGCAACCCCTGCAGTCAAAACAGTGACGACAGTGAAATGAACACAAACAGAAAAGCCATTTATCAGATCGGCAATATTACAATAGTGCTGAACACCATCCTGTGCTTCATTGTAACGAAAAAAGCATGGGCACGGATGGTCCTGTGTGATCAGATTAAGAAATTGTACAGCCCTGATGAGATCGATAACGCTCACAGTATTGTTTTAAACATATCAGACTCTAGAAAAACGAGAAACACAACCATAGACATTAAACGGATGACGAATTTCATAGTGCATACCATGATCGACCAGTGTCTGAATAACAATAATATAGTGTTTGTTACAACAACGACAGACACTCCTTATCACTGATTGGTCCCCACCAAAAAAAAAAAAAAAAACGGGTATTTCTACACCATTTGTGAAACTATTCCTTCATAAGAAACACCAAGATACGAAAACCCAACCTGAACCCTCCTTCAGCAGTCAAAATCTTATTAAAAATAAAATAGACTTGCTGATCGGAATGTTCTCCGAACAACAATCTGCACTGAACAGTGTGATTAAGCAAGGTGTGCCTCCCCAGACGTAATGCGGAGGAGGCATCCGTCACAACAACCTCAACCCCCTCCCACCACTCAACATCCGATCTCCCAACCCCCACCCATGACCAGTCCACATACGAACCTTTCCCATTTACATCACCTCCCCCTACCAGAATGTCCTCTACCTCCACGTCACAAGATAAGCACACACAAAACCACTCCTCCCCTACACCTTCCTTGGCAGTATCCATAACCAATGCATCTTCTAGCTCTCCCTCACCACCACCACCCTCTCCTGACACTCCATCCCCTCCTCCCCCACCTTCCATGGCAGTATCCACAACCAATGCCTCTCCTAGTTCTCCCTCACCACCTCCACCCTCCCCTGACACCCCGTCCCCTCCATCCGTACCCACACCAAGCAAGCAGACTCGCGACCTTGCTGACACGTCAGCCGCCCCCCGCCCGGCGCCACGCAAGCGTTTGCCGAGGAACGCCGAGACATCAACAGCTAGTGTGAGGACCGAAGCTTCTACACAAGTAACACCAAGAAGAAGCTACGTTAGAAATAGTAAAAGGAAGAATAATCAAAAACCTCTTCCACCCAACCGCAAATGGGAAGAGGCAACACATCACCACGTGCCTGGAGTCCCTGCCCCCTCTACCACCTCTCCTACTACACAATCACCACCGCTCGTCATCAATAACTACGTAGAACGAGCGGAAACACATCAAACCCATCAGCAAGACGAGGAAGGTTTCGTCACCGTTACCTCGAGAAAACAAAAAAGAAAAACAAGGGAGGAACGCAATACAGCAAAACCCCTACAAGGTGCCGACCGTCCCAAGGTAGTATATTTATATATCACTAGCTGTCATCCGGATACAAACGAAGAAGATATTCAAGACTTCCTCGTTAGTAATTTTGACAGCATAACAAATGTTAAAGCCTTCAAAACTAAGATGACATATGAATATTATTCAAGCTTCACTGTTACTATAAGAGGCAAAGAGATAAATTCAGAACTTTTTATAGAATCCAATGTGTTCCCTGATAACGTAAAGGTTTTCTTAAACAGTGATTAGGTCACAGAACATCTTAAAAATAGAACATATTAATGCACAATCTCTCCTCGGTCACCTTGAAGAAATTGTATTGTTAGTAAAGGAAAGAAATGTAGACATACTCTGTGTTAGTGAAACATGGCTCCACCAGGAAATGATAAGTAACTTTATCAACATTCCAAATTATCAAGTTTATCGATGTGATGCAGGGCGAGGAGGTGGAGTATGCATATTTGTAAGGGATACCCTTAAGTCAAATAGGATATCAACTACAACAGTTAATAATACTGCCGTAGAAGATGTATGGGTTACCGTACAAAGCAACATGCTTCCTTCCTTCACTATTGGCGCCGTCTATAGGGATCCCCATGCAAAATCTGAATCTTTTGAATCTCTTGAAAAGGTTTTTAGAGAAATGTCCTTAAAAAAGAAATCACTTTTTATCTTAGGTGACTTAAATGATGATTTAAGTAAACCAAATGCTAAGTTAGCAAAGTTAATCAAGAAAAATAAACTAGAACAATTGATCAATAAACCTACAAGGATCACAGAAAACAACTCGTTTTTATTAGATGTAATAATAACGAATAGATTAGATACCATACTCCATACAGACGTCATTCCATGTCATGTTGCTGATCATGAACTTATTACGATGACGTTGAATATAAAGAAACCAAAGCGACCACCGGTTACAAAAACTTTTCGTGACTTCAATCACTATGACCCTCAGTCATTATGCGAGCTAATCATATCTAAAGAACCAACTCTATTAGATATTTTATCAACAGACAATGTAGATACCCAGGTAACCATCCTTACGGAAGTGATAAAAAGCAGCATAGATGCCTCTGCTCCCTATGTGACAAGAATCGTCAGACGTCCCCCTGCTCCATGGATAAATGACAACATCAAGAGAGCTATTGCCGAAAGAAATAATTCCCAACAAGCGCTCCAAAGAAACAGACTTGAGCCCGCCCTTCAGGCAATTTATAAACCAAAAAAGAAAAATGTTAAGTCATTAATTCAATTGGCAAAGACTAATTATCTCAAATAAATTCGCAGAACATAAAAACAACTCTAATAAAACTTGGAAACATTTTAAAACATTAGTGCCTAACAAACAAAACACAGATAATTTCACAAATTCTACACATAACACCGACCATTTCAATAACTTCTTTGCACAAATTGGAAAACTTACTTATAAACAAACAATTGGTACCACATTACATCAAAACACAGATCAGGCAAGGCTCATAACTGATGTTTTCAGACCGCAACCAGTAGACGTAGAAACTATTATCCTAATAATAAAACAAATGCGGTGGGAGCAGACGGTATTGCTTTGCGCTTTATTAAGGATAGTCTACCGGTAATCGCATTTTATATAACGATCATCATTAACACCTCACTGGTAACTGGTGTTTTCCCGTCGCTTTGGAAACATGAATAAAATAATTCAATTTTCAAGTCTGGGGATATAGACGACATGAATAATTACCGCCCTATCACAATACTTCCAGTATTATCTAAGGTTCTTGAAAAAGCAGTTGCAAATCAATTGATGAATTTCCTGGAGACCAATAACTTATTATCTAAAACTCAACATGGCTTTAGAAATAGGTTATCCACTGAAACAGCGTTGCTACAGATTACTGACCAAATTTATAATAACATGGACAACAATAAGGTAAATTTACTCACTTTGTGCGATCTTTCTAAAGCTTTTGACAGCGTCCATCACAAAATTCTTCATAACAAATTAAGAAACCATAGAACTGATACACATTGGTTTGATAGCTATTTAAATACAAGAACTCAATCGGTAAAAAATAATGAAAATATATCATCAGCACAACCAATTTATTTCGGTGTTCCACAAGGATCTATATTAGGCCCGATCCTATTCACAATTTTCATTAATGATTTATCAACCATAATCCATAACTGCCATCTAATACAATACGCTGATGATTCTCAATTTCTCCACAGTGACTCAGTGAACAACTTAGAGGCATTGATAAGAAACACTTAAGACACTCTTGTTAAAGCAAAACGATATTTTGATAACAATGGTCTTAAAATAAATCCACAAAAAACGCAATGTATCTTCATAGGTAGTCGGCAAAATTTAGCTAAAATTCCCATAGACACAACCATAGATTTCGAAGGCTACCAAATTAAACCAAGCACTTCAGTAAAAAAATCTAGGAGTACATTTCGACAGATATATGACGTTTGAATCCCATGTTGATAATATACATAGAAAGGTAATGGGAACATTAATATATCTTAATCATATAAAAAAATCAAATCCCTACAGAAACAAGAATCATGGTTGTTTAAACTCTAGCACTAAGCATCATTAATTATTGTTTAAATATTTGTGTCTCTACTAACAAAACCCTAATGCATAAAGCACAAAGACTACAAAACTTTGCTGCAAGAGTTGCATTGGGTAATGTTAGAAAGTTCGATCACATCACCCCACACATTATTCAACTTAAATGGTTAAAAATTCAAGCCAAATGCAGTTATGATACATGTGTTTTTATTCATAAAATCATCCATGGGAATTATCCACAATGGATCTTGCCTTTACAAACTGTGGGGAACGCAACAGGTGTTCGAACTCGACAAGCAAATTCTCTATATATCAAGAGATCACACACAGAAATAGGGACACGACAAATGCTAATACGTGGACCCATGGCCTGGAACCTACTACCTCATAATGTTCAAGACATCACTAACCTAAATAAATTCAAAACAAAATTAAAAGAACATTTCCTAAATTGTCAATTGTGAGATCATATTTAACAGATGTATTGTATATATATGTATTAAGAATAACCATTGCAATTTATGGAATAAAGTTTTTGAATTTGAATTCCCACTCCCTTTCCCTTCCCTCATTCCCTCTTACCTTCCCACTCCCTTTCCCTTCTCTTTCCCATACTCCCTCCTACCTTCCCACTCCCTTTCCCTTCTTTTTCCCATACTCCCTCCTACCTTCCCACTCCCTTTTCCTTCTCCTTCCCATATTCCCTCCTATCTTCCCACTCCCTTTCCTTTCCCCTTCCCTCATTCCCTCCTACCTTCCCACTCCCTTTTCCGTCTCCTTCCCTCATTCCCTCCTACCTTCCCACTCCCTATCCCTTCCCTCATTCCCTCCTACCTTCCCACTCCCTTTCCCTTCTCCTTCCCTCATTCCCTCCTACCTTCCCACTCCCTTTTCCTTCCCCTTCCCACTCCCTTTCCCTTCCCTCATTCCCTCCTACCTTCCCACTCCCTTTCCCTTCCCTCCCTCCTTCTCTCCCACCTTCCCTTACCTTGTACCAGACGATCGTAGGCGGAGGGCTACCATATGACAAGCACCTGAGCGTGAGGTTGTTTTCCACCTGTCGATCGATTCGTCTTTCAAAGGGCTGTTCCCATATCTTCCAGGCAGGCTTCTCTATCACTAGGAGGGGGGGGGAGGCAATAAATGCGACAAAATTACTTTGTAATTAGAATATGAACCCATATATATATATATATAAATTTGTATTTCTATATTAAATGCGTTACTGCATTCTACCATCTTTCTCACACATATACAACCTCGGTAACCTGATTTGGGACTTGAATTTGTGATTCCGTTGCTGCCGAGCACCCGCGGGAATTGTCTGTAAAACCTCGCTATCACTGCTCTGCTAAGAGTAAATTGGTGAATTTCCATGACGTCTCATGAGATGTCTGGTTAGACAATTCTTTTAGCAGGTCGTGTAGCCCATCGGATTCGACACCGTGCCTGTCAATCTTACGGCACGGGTTCGAGTGCCGGTCAGGGAAGTAAAATTTGTCTATATATCTATATATGTCTCTCTCTCCATATACGTATATAAATAAATACAAGTTTTACCTCCCTGACAGTGAACTGAACTCGGGTCCTCTGAATGAGAATCCCAGCTCTTAATTATTACACCACAACGACCGCCTAAAAGGATTGTCTAACCATGTGCCTTGCAACCACCATGGAAGTTACCTATATACTCTCAGCAGAGCATTGATAGTGAGGTTTTACAGATAATCTCTGTGGGCACTCGGCGGGAAAGAATTAGAAATTCAACTCACATGATGGTTGCAAGGCACATGGTTAGACAATCCTTTTAGTGGGTCGTTGTGGTGTAACGGTTAGGAGCCGGGATTCTCACTCAGAGGACCCGAGTTCAGTTCACTGTCAGGGAGGTACACTTTGGATTTCTATATCAAAAGGCGTTACTGAATTCTACCATCTTTCACACACACACACACACATATATACATATATGGACTCGCCTCTAAGAATTAATGACAGCATTGACACCAAAAGGTCTGTCCCGCCATGAGACTTGTCCGATGGTTCTTCTTTCGCTCACCAGGTGGCGGAGGATGCGAAGGAAGCAGCACATCCACCATTTCTATTGCGCTCTTGGGTTGAACATTGATTTTGACGTGACTGTATATATATATGATACACGTACACTTACACACACATGTGCACAACAGCAACCATCGTCTGAGCCACTAGAATACGATAAGCAAAATTTATACAGATGATGACATAAACAGTACCACTAATAAGAGCAAAATGGTAATACTGAATGAAAACAAATTCCCACCATAATAATGGTAGAAATAAATAATGCTCAACGGCAATAGCTAATCGTCGTTATGAGCCTTACTATCGCATCAAAACGAAAAGGAATCGCCACCCCCCCTTGTATCCTCACCGTCCAAGGGAAAAGCGAGCGTTACGCTGTCGATCACGCGTCCGTCGAGCATGGCGTCGATGGTGTGGTTGCCGATATCGGCGGCCGACGGTGACAAGATCTTCGCGACGATTTCGCCTCTCCTGAAATCCCGTTTCTGAAGGATGTAGCGGCTTTCCTCTCCAGGCGATGTCGAGGCAGAGGAGTTCAGTAATACTTTGCCTGAAGCAAGATCAATAAATGAGCATTAGTGTTTCGTCAAATGTTCTATTTTTCACAAGACACTAAAACAGACCTCCCTCCCCCCCCCCCTCTCTCTCTCTATATATATATATATACAAACATGCATATATACATACATACATACATACATACATATATATATATATATATATATATATATATATATATATATATATTTGTCTATCTATTTATCTATCTATATATCTATATCTATATCTATATATATGTATATATATACATATATATGAATTTATATATTTATATGTATACTGTACATATAAATGCATATATATATATATATATATATATATATATATATATCATTTTTATAAATATATATATATATATTTATATATCTACATAGTTTTGTATATATACATACATATATATATATATATATATATATATATATATATATATATATGTATTGTGGAGGTTTATCAAAGCTCCATGACGTATCTTGATGAAGCAGGAAGGAACGAATGCAGAGGGTTGTCCAGACTGTGCTCCCCCACGAGATTATTCTTAATCATATATATCTTTTGTTTGTTTTATTGAGTTACCCCGTTTTAGTCTTTGTATGTTTAGGATTATTGTGTCGCTGACATACAGTTCTTGCTGATGTTTCATGGATCTTTTTCATTTGCATTTCATAAATGTTATCATGAATTAGAAATTTTCATAGCATTACATATCTCACGGCTCTTTTTTCTGAAGGAATTATATAATCGCCCTTTTTTATTGATTTTCATTCGGCCTCTTACCCAATGATTACTTATTTATGAAAAGATGGTTAGATTTATTCCTCTCCTATTGTTCTTGATATTTAATTCTATATCACAGAATTTGGTATGTAGTTATGCCCGCTACCACTTTTTAAGACTCTGAGAATCGTCAGAGGAGTGAACGGAACCCTTTAATACTGGTCTCTAAGCCTCTTCCTGCCTCACAGCTGGCTCAAATTCGTCTCACGAACTGTGGGTACACACACATAAATATATATATATATATATATATATATATATATATATATATATACACATATAAATATATATACATATATATAATGTCTATACATATATATATATATATATATATATATATATATATATATATATATATACATAAATAAATACAAATTTTACCTCCCTGACAGTGAACTGAACTCAGGTCCTCTGAGTGAGAATCCCGGCTCCTAACCATTACACCACAACGACCCACTAAAAGGTTTATCTAACCATGTGCCTTGCAGCCACCATGGAAGTTACCTATATACTCTTAGCAGAGCAGTGATAGCGAGGTTTTACAGACAATCCCCGTGGGCACTCGGCGGGATAAGGATAAGCAGATGCTTCGCCGGGCTTATGTGCACTAAGGCGAGCCCGCCTATGTCAGCGTATGCTGACTCGTGAGAGAATGTGCCAACGCGTGTTGACTCGATCCGAGCTTAGTCCCTGACCAAACATGGTGGTGACCGCCAGGCGACAGTGGAAACTCACGGGCCTGGTCGGGGCTCGATCTGCCGACCTCGGGGACGTGAGGCCGGCATGCTATCCATTGCGGGAATGAATTAGAAATTCAACTCACATGATGGTTGCAAGGCACATGGTTAGACAATCCTTTTAGTGGGTCGTTGTGGTGTAATAGTTAGGAGCCAGGATTCTCACTCAGAGGACCCGAGTTCAGTTTACTGTCAGGGAGGTACATTTGTATTTCTATGTTAAGAAGCGTTACTGAATTCTACCATCTTTCATACACACTCACACACATACACACACACACACACACACA
>BOPN01001385.1:47500-55000 GCA_017312705.2 Penaeus japonicus
GGTTTGTAGCTTTACCGAGCCCTTGTACGAAGCAAGATTGATTACGGATGTAAGGCATATTCGTCAACAAAACCTACAGTTCTCAAATGTTGGATTCGATTTATAATGAATCTCTCAGAACCTGCTAAGGTACATTCAAATCCTCACCCGATCATTCTCTGATAATGATAATCGTACTGATGATAGTAATATTTATATCAATGATAAGGATAATAATAACGATAATGAAAATTATTAAAATAGTAATGAAAAAAACAAATATAAGGGCAACATTAGCACAATGATAATGGTACCAACAATAGTGATGATAATGATGGTATTGACAATGATAAAAATAATGAATTATAATGATGAAAATGTAATGGTGATAACCATGGTAATTGTGATGATAACATCAAGAATGATCATAATCATAATAGTAATAACTATAATAAAAATGAAATGATCTTAATAATGACAATAATGTTAATGATAATATGATAATGATAATTATATAAAAATATTGATAATCTTGAAAATGATGATCATAATCATAATAATTGTGACAATACACATAATGAAAATATAAATAATGATAAGAATGATAACATGAATAACGAAAAGAATGATAATAATAGCAATAATGATATCAAATATAACAACAGAAACAACAATTATAATGATAATAATTATAGTGACAATGATGCTATAACAGTAGCAATGATATAAACCAATGTCAATGATAATAGTAAAAAAAAAATATAATAATTTTAATAAAACAACAATAAAGCAATGATAATAGTGACACTGATAATGTAATGATGATAAAGCTAGTCATACTCATAACGAACAACAACAATGATATTAATGATAGTGACTTCAATATCATTACTATTACAAAAATAATATTAATGTTAATAGAAATGGGACCAATGATAATTAAGGTAATGATTATAACAATGATAATCATGGTGATAATTATAATAACGATAATAACAATAAAGATAATTGTATTACGACTATCAATACAACTACTAATGATAGTGATAACATATGCAACAAAAGTAATAGAGATAACGGTGATAATGATAATAGTAAAAATAAAGATAAGTAAAATAATTTTGATGATAATGTTAATATACACGGATGGTTCGAGAGCTTAAGCTGTAGGCTTTGGAGCTCTAGGCAGAAGGAACTGTTGTTGGCGGTCTTCCTTCATCAGAAATAGAGGCAAGCTGTTTAATAAATACATGCCAAACAATATATGATATGTGATATAGGCAGACCACACAATACCCGATAGACTTCACACCATCTTCGCGGGACATTGCAGGCATACCATCTTAAAAGTTAGAAACTCTCCTGGTCAACATCTTGACTCACCTCCTTTTCTCCAGAGAAACTCCGGCGTAGGATGCGCTCTTATCTGAAGACGCCACTTCAGAGGATCACGGTATTTGTTGATGCTGGGAGATTTCGATGTTAAAGATGCGTATTCACTGTTTTTCTCTAGAAAACAAGAAAAATTGAGAAATCCTATAAATTTACTTAGATATTTATCACCATCGCTGTCATTTTAATTTGACTCTCACTGCCTTTTTCTTCCAATCCCTTTCATCTCACATTGTCAATCTCACGTTATCCCCTCTCAGTATCTCTTTCTCTGTATTTGTTTTTCCTTCTCCTCTCCTCCCCCTCTTTCCCTCTTCCCCCATCCACTCACTCACTCTCTCTCTTTCTTGATATATTCCCTCTCATTCACTCTCTGCCCCTCACCATCCCTCGCCTCCTCTCCCTATTCACGCCGTTCCTCACCAATGACGTTGATGAAGGCAGATGACTGCTTGAGTAACGATGTTGTCGAAGCGTTGCAAACGTATGTGCCAGTATTTGTCATGGACACATTAACCACATTTAACCAGTTCCTCCATCTGTAGAACCTTTGTTTTCCAGTCTGCGAGAGAAATTTAACATTTGTAGGCTTGGTGACTTTCCAGGGGCTTGGGTTTCAAAGAGGGCGAAAGTGGCTTGTAGAAGGGATGTTAAAGGAGGTTGTAAGGTCAAGTGGCTTTCCTAAGACTAGGGTTCAAAAAAGGTAAAGCGAGGTTAATGAGACATCGTAGCTTATAAAGGGATAGCAACAATGATGATTATGATAATAATGATATTGATATTGATAATGATGCTACGGACGAGTATAATACTAACGGTTTTAACAACAACGTTAACTATTGAGTAATGATATTGGTGATGACGGTAATGACAGTAATAGTATTAATCATAATAATAACAACCACAAATACATCAATCATGATGATAATCATAATAGTAATGTCAATTTTAGTAAGGATTATAAGAATAAAATATAATAATAATGACAACAATAATGATGAGGATGATGATAAGGATGATAATGATGATGATATTAGTAAAGATGAAAATAAGGATAATAATATTAATGTAAATGATGATAATGATAACAATATTGATAGTGATCATACAAAAGATATTGAAAATGTTGATAATAATGATAACGATAATAAAATGTTATAAAATGATAGTAAGGATAGTATAAATATTAAATGCTACTACTACGTTCATAAGGAGAAGAAAGCAATTCAATCTTATTATGGATGAAATATGTTTTTGGGAAACCAAGATTAAATAGATTCACTGGTGAAGACAGTCCATCTGATTACTAGAGATAAAGGAATAGAATTTGACCCGAAAAAGCTTGGAGCGCTTATTCTGAATAGGAAGAACTAGTATGAGAGGGAGTAGAAAAGGAGGCTAACTTCGTATTGGGATTCAGTGGTGAAGACTGGTGAAAACTGGTCATCTCTTTACTGGAGACAAAGGAATAGAATTTGACACGAAAAAGCTTGGAGCGCTTATTCTGAAGAGAGTTGGACAGAAATAAGGAAGCGAAGACATAGAACGAAGAGAGAGGGTATGAAAGGAGGCTAAAGTTTGTATTAGGATCGGAATTGAATGGGATTTATGAAGTTCCAACATTAACCACGCAGGCAGTGTCGGGGGTACGTTATAGACATGACCAACTGGATCGGAAGTCGAGAAAAGTTATGACTAGGTGCCTATGGGACTATTGTGCTTTTCGCATTACAAGTGATGTTGACATACATTATGTTCCAAGAGCAAAAGGTGGTCGTGAACTGATTAATTGCGAGGGCTGTGTTTTATATAAATGGGGAAAATGACCCAGGATGATACATTCAGAATTTGATTGAATCCTTACTTTAGGGAGCCTAAGCCACCGATTAAAACTGAAAGCAACGGGAGTACTAGTAAGGCAGAATTTCAGACATCTTAGCATAGTAAGAAAGTGAGGCAATGGAATCGCAAAAAAGGTACGACCAATTTGCTCGAGAAATGCCAGAAACCAGAAACGGATGAAAAGGGAGCTTGGACATGGCTAGACGAGGACAGCTGATCTGAAGATCCAGGAAGAAGCTCTTTGTGTGCTACGCTGATGGCGAATTGTGCCAAACGTCATGTAGAAAAAGCAGTTCCGTCTCCGAATGTGTAGGATGTGATGAGAAAAATGAAAGCGCGTCCCATTTAGCAAGTGAATACAAGAAATTGGTACCAAAAGAAAGTAAGAGATGGCACGACATTGTTACAAAAGTGATAGACAGGAAATTGTGTGAGAAGTATGAATTAGAAAGGAAGAAGTGATATGAGCACATGCTTAAGAGTGTGTTGGGAAAATGATTAAGCTTTTGTGGGACCTAAATATTAAGTGCGATAATGATAATGACAAGAGAGTGGGAATGAAAAAGATAATGATGATGATGATGTGGCGGTAATGATTATGATGATAATGATCATAATGATGATAATAATGAAAACACTAATAAAAAAACGCAAAATTATGATATCAACAACGATGATACTGGTAATGATAGTGATGATAATAAAGTGATAATAATTATATTGATAATGACTAGGATAACAATAATGATGCAAATGATTGTGATGATAATAATAGTAATAATAGAATATAATGATGGTAATGATAATAATGATAACAATAATGAAACTAACAGCAATAAAACAACAAAAATCAAGAATAATGATAACAATATTAGTAATGGTAATAAAGATAACGATGATAATAATAGTAATGTTAACAATGATAATGATAATGAAAATAACAATAAGACGAATGATAAGCATAGTAATGATAAAGGTAATAATGATTATAATCATAATGATTGCCATGGCAGTGATAAGACTGATAATAGGAACGATATTAATGGTGATGATATAGATAATAATGATAGTAAAGAGTATGATAATGAAAATGATGATAATAACAGTGATATTAATATCAATAATAATACTGATGATAATAATTGCAGCGGTAAGATGAAGATAGCAATTATGATAATAACTATGATAGTAATAATTATGATGGTAATGAAAATAAAACTAATGATGTAAATATGATGTAAATATGATAATAATATAAAATGATAATGATAGTAATATTACTACTGCTATTAATAGCAATAATGATACGTATGATAATAACAAAAATCATAACAATAATAACAATAAAGATAATGATGGTAGTAACAATTATAATAATGATAAGTTTCATACTAAGAATAATAACACTAATAATCATTAAAAAATGCTGAAAATTATAATGAAAGTAATGGTTATCATAATGATGCTAATGATCATAATAGTAATAATTATAATAGTGATAATGATGATAATGATAAAAACAGTAATAACGGTAATGATGGTGTACGATAATGACTATAAGAATACGCATACTGATTCTACATAACCTTATTGGCTGAGGGCGGGGTTTCCCAACGGATTTCCTCGGATGGATAGAGGCAAGCAAGGGTGACATTGCTCCCTTCCTCTACGTCGTAAAACTTTCCTGTTGCATTGAAAAAATACTGCCAAGCCTCGTGGATCCTGATGTGCCTGAAGTTCATTCCCGAACGCTTAACTGTGGACGGCGGCGGGAGGTCAGTAAGCGTGGTCATAAGCGTGGGCGTGGGGTGTCAGCCGGAGATATTGAGAGGGAAAGAAAGAGAGAATTAGGGAGTGAATACCTGTCGAAAAGTAGTTGCATTGCCACGTACGGCAAATGTCAATGATTCATATAATTACTACTATTATTAATGATACTGAGAAAACAATGGCCTAACAAAAGGGAACATCCGAAGGCAAGAGCATTGTTACCAAGATTATTGAACATATTCGCTCAAAAGATGAAAAATGTGTGAAACGTCGTCTTTTCTAGATGAATTTGACCCACTACCAACCTTAGACAACAATCCTATAAGTCTAAAATGGTTTTGTTTAACTATTTAGATGCCCATAGCATTGTCCTTCAAAATAATGACGTCAAGCCGTAGACATCATTCCGTTATAGTCATCATCAATTTAACAGTGATAACAATAGTAATAAAAGAAATAAGGAATGAGGGAAACAGGTGAGGTCAGGTTGGTCCACACATTGGCTCTTTGCTGACCAAGCGCTTTACGAATTTATGTGTAAAGAAAAAAATAAAAAATAAATAAAAGATAAAAATGAAACTAGATTGGACAGTGCATGTCCAAGGCTTCAATGGGTCAACAGGGACACAGCATGAGTCCCCAATATGTAAGTACTAGCGTAAGTGGGAAGAAGCGAGAATGATGAAAAAAAAAAAAAAAAAAACTCAACAAATAATCAATATCAGTGAATCACAACTGTTTCACAACGTAAAAAACAGCAAACGGATAAACCAGATATATATCAGTTTCAAAGTATTGTGCAAGAAAAAAATAAATCAGACCCAGTATCCTGTGTGTGTGAGTGAATGCATGTGTGTGTGTGTGAGTGAGAGAGAGATTATTTGTTCATTCATTTTGTGTTTACACGCGCGCGTGCACGCGTGTGTGTATTTGTTTATGTGTGAGAGAGAACGAGAGATCGGAAGAGATAAAGAAAAATAATCATGGCAGTGATAAGCAACCAAGGAACACAAGTGACTGCAAGAGTTGTAAAAACTAAGGCTTGCCAGTAACCGTGCATTACACTGAGATTCGAGCCACACAACATCTCTCACTTTCCAGTCTTGACAAACACGTGTGCGCTTTACCTAATTTACGTTCTGGAGGAATGCAGGGCTCGCTGAGAACCGCCACGAGGTGCAGGTGTTGGTCTGTTCCGTTTAGGTAGAACTGATATTCCTCCCCCACTTCGAGGCCAAGCACAGACTCGTAGGGCGGATGTGTGGTGGCGTTTGGTGATGCGTCTTGCGTTCTGCCGCTGTGGCCGTCGCAGCCGGGAGGATGGAAGAGCTTGACCTCGGCGTCGGGCGGCTGGGCTTTGAAGTGCCTCTTGAGAGAGACCTGGAGGGCGCGTTCGCAGCCCTCTGGCCTGTCGCCTTGTTCGGACACGCGTCCCTTCGAGATGACCCGGCAGGTGTCTAGGCGTTCGCGTTCAGAGGCGGGTATGTCAGGGCAAGGTCCTGGGGCGGCGCAAATTCCTGTGCGAACAAAGCACACCATCAAAATAGTCGTTGCGAGTTGGAGGAAGAAACTCTTGTTGATACGTAGCCTCTGCTCCATGCTTTGCTTTCTTTCTTTCCCGTTTTCGCTTGAAATCTCTCAAACACCGCGCGTGCTTCCAACCTCGACGGCTGACGTCGCCGCGCTGATGGTCGCCTCCGACACCAGGCTCAGGCGTCCACAGGAGCGGCAGGATGTCGATAAAGTCGAAAAAAATCACGGATTTTTAGAGCGTGAATCAGAAGTCCGAAAGAACAAATGGTATCCCCATATTTGTAAACGCTTTCAGTGATTAGAGAGTTATCACGTTGACAATTGCGGTGTGAACGCTGGACTGATGAGTTATTTTTTCTATTTCTGTTTGTGTGTGTGTGTGTGCTTCTATGCTGATATGTCCATGTAACTTTTGTATCCGTGTTTGAGTAACTGTATCAATCTTAGTAATTAGGTTCCATGCGCATTTTTATAGATATTAGTAATTTTTATCAGCATATCCCAAGCAAAGCATAAAAATAACGGCTTTGATAAAGGCTGCACTGAGAGAGAAAGGAAGCTTGATAAAGATTATGTGAGTGTGTGACTATGTGTATATGGATGTGTAATACAAAGTTCGAGGTCAAACTTAATGGGATTACATCGCTTGTTCGTTCTCTATCCCCACACTTCTATTTCCTCATCTCTTATTCGTCTAAGCATCTGCCAATTGGAATAAAGGTCTACCAATCCCAGTATCTCTAATTTTGAATCTATGTTTATTTTATTTTTTCCATTATCTCATCTATACTTACCTATCGATGTAGCAAAGTATCTCCATATTTATAGTGACCCTTTTTTTGGTTCTGATCCTAATAATAGGAATTACCTTATCTTTGTTGATATAGCGGATATTGAAATTATAATAGTAATAATGTAGCTGAGGACAACTATCTCTCTCTCACACACACAAGCAGAAACAGAAAAAACAACAACAACAAAAAA